>VXBB01000328.1:923876-935395 GCA_013399915.1 Illadopsis cleaveri | reverse complement strand
TCCTGGGCTCTGTACCAGGCAAAGCCCCCTGGACAGACCCCAGACCCTTTTTCTTGGGTCCCAGGCCTCTCTACCGAGGTCTGTGACCATCCAGGGCAACGAGAGGAATGCCCTGGACTCCAACAGCTGATGATTTTTTTGAGTCAGGAATGTGAAATTAAGCATACAGAACTAGATATAATAAGCTGTAAACCAGTCAGTGGAGGCAGTTTTAAGGGAGGTAAAGGGCTGCATTTGAGAGTGTAATTGCACAGATATGGTAGCCAGGAAAGCACACTACAGGGTCACACCTCACACTGACAAAGAGCCACACAGAATATTGAATATGGTTATTTTAAGTTCTAAATATATTGATTTAGTGTGGGTTTTTCAAAAATCAAGGCTCCATTTTTTAATCCCATTTATAGATGTAGAGAAGAGGGGATTCTACTGAGCCAAAACAAAGGCACAAAGAGCAGTGCTGTTTCCTGCAGGGACGTTGGTGTGGGGTGTATGTTTATTCATGGGTTTCTTAAGAGGTGAGATTCCAGAGGTGAGATTCATTGTGGCCATTTTCTTCAAGCTCTTCATGGCTCTTGTCATGATTCATGACACGATTTTTGACAGGATAGTTGCCAATGTGTAATGGTGCCTTCCAGCAAATTTCAGGATCTACCAGCCTGTCTCAGAGGTGAACTATAGATGTAATCTCAGAAGAGGGTCTGCTATAAGGAACAGAATGATTAAAAAGTCCAAAATATGGTCTGTTGGCAGATGGCTCTTGTGGTTCCTGCTTACCCTTTAGCTCCTGCATTGTAGTTCACCTTCTGGATTCATCTCACACTGGGTCAGACTTTCCCCTCACTTTCTCTTCAGTCAGTATTATTGCTCATCCTACAGCAGTTCAGCTCACATGATCTACATTTAACCATCCTCTATTTATTCAGAATCTACTTTAGTCCTCGAAGGTCTTGAGGTAGTGTGCAGTGAGCACAGGGCATTTCTTCATTAGCATTTTAGTTTCCATCCCAGTCTACCTCAGAAAGAAACCTCCCACTTGTTTCCAGTCACTGCACTCCTTGCATTGCAGAGCAGGTGAAATAGATTCTCTATTGATGGAAGGAGAAAACAAGATGTGTTTGGAGATGTGTGAACCCAATAGCCAAGAGATCAGTGCAGGGAATCAGGCTGGAGCTGCTGCAAAGTGTGAATTTAATGAGCAGGGTAGATGTTGGATCCTCAGTGTGAATTATCCCATCCTGCAAATGCAGTCCCCAGGCCCCTGTTTATTCAGGTGTCAGAATCTGCACTGCAGGAACCTTATCTGTGTATCTGCTTCCCTTCCATAAGATGCAGCTGCAAACCTGCTTGTGCACATTGCCACTGCTGAAGGGTCTGGTCCTCCCTCTGTCACATAAGTGCTTGTCAGCCATCAGATGTTCTCAATCCTCTGTTAAGAAATGATACACTAGACCATAATTTGCATTTTATTAACTGATTGCAGGATTCTAACATGAAAACAAGTGCATGCTGTTTCCTTTAAACATCCACTGTGGCAGACTCAGTGTCTCAGTGTGGTTAAACCATAATTTTCTGAGGACTAGACAAACTGGGAGATCTGGAGGAGTGTTATATAGGGCAGATTTTTCTAGTCCTCCAGCTAATATTAAAATTCTCTAGGATATTTTTCATTCATCTGGATTTTTTTCTCTTGAATTCAGGTTGCAGTTTCCCTCACAAACATTTCTCAAAATACTTGGGTGAAAATGAGTTCACCTCTGTTGAAATATTCCTCCAGCTCATATTATGTTTGACTGAGCTGACAAATGGCTTGACAGCCTTCTTGAAATCTGCCAAAATACAGTGTCAGGAATGACAATGCCATGCAAGGTAATAATCTAAATGAATGTTGCTGCAGCTGAACAGTCACATTCCTGACTCTCTATAATTCAGTTAGAACGAGGCAAGTCCCCAGATTTTTTTTTTCTTAGCAATTGGAAAAGTTTGGGTTGTGTTTCCCTATTAACAGATAATTATAATTCACATTTCATGGTTAGCTTGCAAAAGATTTAACACATTTCAAATTATTCCTTAAGTAATGGTGCTTTATTTATCTGTTCAAACTCCATTGGAGCAAGGGCTGCTGTTATTTAATTTCTCAGAAATCCCAAACATACATGAACTAGAAGTTTCATAATGTTTGTGAATTTAATTTGAACTGTCTGAGAGAACCTACAAATAGACATTACAGCTTTAATGTAAAAATGATCCTCTCTCCTTATTAAAATGTGTCTTAATTCGATTAATATTTTAATGAAGAAGAATCACAGAATGGCTTGTAGTGGAAGAGACCTTAGAGATCATCTCATTCCAACCCCTGGAATGGGCAGGGACACCTTCCACCAGAACAGGTTGTTCAAAGGCCCATCCAAGCCCAACCTTGAACACTTCTAGGGTTGGGGCAGCCACAGTTTCTCTAAATTGCCAGGCAATTTAGTGTTTTATATCTTGCAGTACATGTTTTCAGACATCCTCAGCACACTTCTTTAATTCCATACCCTGTAGTTGCAGCTGCTCTCTGAAGTACTCATTTCCTTTGATTTTATATCTCTAAGGTTTGGAGATTAGTTACACTGCAAGTTTGAACTATTTTCTCAGTTGTTAGAATTAAATAGTTAGTTGTACTAGACCTCAGGTGTAAAATTACAGCTGATCAAAATGCAAATGTTCTCTTTTTCTTAAAGAATTCTCTATGACCTTCTTTACTCTTCAGATGTCTGTCAATGCTGGCTTTTTCAGGTTCTGTTCTTTGCTGAAATGGTGTTTTGATTTTTTTTTTTTCGACCCATTTCACGATTTAATCCCTTCAAGAGTGAGCAACTATAATGTCTAGAGATCAGGAGCAGACTTCTATTTACAGCTGAACAGTTCAAAAACTTTGAGATCTGGGAGCTCTATATTCTCTTGAGCCATAGGCACTTGGTTAGGAGGTTCCTGAGATTGGAAAATAAAGTTTTGCTGCATCTTTCTTTCTCATGCCATTGTTCACTCCATGCCACACTACATACTGACCTTCTGTCACTGATGCAGAGGCTCATGTTGTGGCAGCCTCAGGAGTGCATTATATCTTCCTGCAGGAGACTCTTTCAGATGTGTGTCCTTGGTCCCAGTGGAAGAAATGAAAGGTCACTTAGTTTTCTCAGTTTTATCTGAACTTAGCATGAATGTTGCTTTATCATCATGCTCACAGCTGTAGAAGCCTAATACAATATATATTTCCTATTTATAATTTATCCTTTTCTCAAGCAGCTCTGAACATGTGTCAGTAATTAATACTGACTGTTGTTTCTGGAATGCTTACTGTGTGAAATTCCCTATGTACACAATTACAAATCTCAGATGATGAATCAAGTGGCAGTGCAAGCGTAAGTAAAATGATCAAAGTTTCTGAAAACATGTAACACCAGTGAATAATCTTTGAACCTTTCTGCTGCCCTGTTTGACGTGATTCCGAAACAAAGAGTCCAAGTATAGCAACATAATGGGGTTTGTTATCAACTTCCAGCTGACATTATGATGTAGGATTTGCAGCAGTTACTTTGGGGTGAGCAGTAGTGGGATTAGTGCTTAGGGTATGAGGGGTCACTGTCTCCTTCCTTCCTTGAGGGGAAGATACTGAGATGGAGTAAAATCTTTATCCAGTAATGCTGAAGTTTCTTTGCTGCCGAGGAGGAGTCCTCCTAGAAAAGAGAAGTGTGTAAATTAGAGCAACTGCTTCATTGCAAATGCAAGATTTCTGTGGCTTAAAATGCTCAGCATGGATCTGAAGTTGCCTTTGGACAGTGTTCTGTGGACATCTTAAAAACAAGTTATGCACAGATTGAGCAGTCAGGTGCTCTCTTCTGGTAAAATAAAGTAGGCTCAAAGGTAGTGGAAATCTGTGCTGTGGACACCAACAGCCTTGCCATTTGAATCCCACTGGAACCATTACTGCAGTCTGCTATCTGATGCCTGAATCAGAGTATTTTGTTTCTTTGGCCTTTTTAGCTTACTTTTTTTTTATTATTGTTATTGATTACTTGAGCTAAATCCTTTGAAATATCATTCCAAAAAAGCCTGTTTCTCTACCAAATACTATTGCTTCAGCCAGATGGCAAATAGCAGTCACTGAGAAAAGTTAACTTGTCATTGTTACTTTAAAACTGACACAGAAAATTAATTTCTTAACATTCATAAAAATCCTATTTAATCAGAGTAATAAATTAATGAGGAACTGTCAGTTTAAAAAGTTATGTTTGTAGATCTCCAGTGAGTTTTCAGGAAATGGATAGAGAGATAACACAAGTCTGTCAGTAACAAAAGAGCATCATGAAGGACTTCCCTGAATGAAAGGACTTCACTTGTGGATGCCCCATCCCTGGAAGTGTTCAAAGCCAGGTTGGATGGGTTCCTGAGCAGCCCAGTCTGGGGGTTGGAACTGGATTCCCTTAAGGCCCCTTCTGACTCAAATCATTCTGTGGCTCTGATGACTGAACCAACCAGCCCCAACTATTCTGGACACTTCCATCACATGCTAGCTTTTATAAACTGAGCAAGATACTTAAAATACCCTGCTGGATGTTCAAGTTGGTGACAACCAAGGTGGGGAGCCTTTACCTGAGGGGGAACAGCATTTCTGTTTGCAGCAACTTCTGCCTGTTTTCAGCTGGTTTGCTCCCATTAACCCGCCCTCAGTTCTGCATAATGATTTTTGATGTAGTGTTCTCTTTTTTTTTTCCTTAGAATGGATAAAATGTCAGATACAATTAAGACGAATTAAATGATGTTAGAAACTGGAATGAAAGCTGCACATTTGTAATGGCTCACAGGGTTTCTGATGTAAAATGTGTACAACCCTCTCCCACACTCAACAGCTGGTTATGTCATGGACTGGTTGCCCACGACTGCTTCTTCCTGATGCAGTTCTGAGAAATTTCAAATACTGGCTAAAACTGACTAAAGGGCTGCAAAGTTGTCCTTTTCAACAGCAGCACGTTGGATTTCACCTTTTTGCAAAGGTTTCTTCAACATACTTGGAACTAGATTTTCCTTGAAGCTACAAATGGAGTACAAAGAAATGCCTGTGTGCTCCCAGGGACAGTGCATTGCTCATAATCCAGTATAACTCATAAAGTCTCTTTCCAGTCATTAGTTATGCATTTAAATAAGTATTTGAAAGACTTAGGACATTGTAACTAATTTAATTGTCTCTACAGAAAACTGTGTCCCTAAATATCAAAGTTAGATAAGTTGATTTTATTCAACTGCTGTTTGTTGCCTTGTATGTTTTGACCATTGGGATTTGTGTATCTAAGTGGAACATCAGTATTTTATGCATAACTTTTATTTTATAACTTTGATATTAGGAGAATTATCACTATATTTCATAATGAGATTATTCCCTTTATGGTAAATTAAAAAAAAATCACATGACTCAGAACAAATTTCTGAAAACTTGTTTAAACCAAGAACTAGCAATGTATTTAGTCATTATGCAAATTGTTATTCACTGTAAAGCAGTTCCCATGTGGGGAAGCAGTGGTAGCATTCAATTTTTTTTATGTGGGTGTTGTTCTCCAGATACAACCCCCAAATGATCAGCTAAAAAGAACCAGTGATTGTGTCAAAAACAGCTACTGCAGATGTACTGTCAAAGCAACAAGGGTAATGAAAGTGAAGTCACATTGCCGATGGCTTTATGACCTTCAGGCTAATGTGTTTGGCTTTCAAGCTGCCTAAAAACAATTGCTTTCTAAGCATGTAATTTGAATTTTTGACTGAAAATTAAGATGTGGAAAGAGTTTAGCAGCTCTCCTTTCAAGGTTTGTTTTCAGTGTTGCACCTGTTGAGAATGTGATTTATTAACAATACTATTCTCTGTATAGAGAACCTGCAGGGGCCATTCCCCAATAATATTTGTAATTATAAACTGAGATAAAGGCATGGTGGTTTTGGTCAATGGAAAACAAGCAAATGATCATCAGTGAGGAAGCATCATTAGGCCAGATTGTGACCTGTGAATCTTCATTTCACATGGAGGGCACTTCTGTTATTTTTGTGCATTAGCTGGGACCTTGTAAGGCTCAGCAGGGGCAGTGAGTTAACCTGGCTATCCAGCTGGGAATTCATGCCTAGTGTTAGTTCAGAGATCAGAAGCAATGCTGCTTTGAGGAATTGCACCTGGAAGGTGAGGGAATTTTGTTATCTGTGACTGGGTGCTGCTGAGTTGGGCAAAGTGGGAGCTGATGGTTCCCATTGCAGTGTCCAGTCCAGCCTTGGAGCTGTGCCAGCCCAGCACATCCAGCCCAGCAGGGAACACTGAGTCCATCCCTTGGGAGTTTTGCCTTTCTGGCCTTATGAGACTGTCCAGCCTACAGCATAACGTGCTGTGACCAGTGGGACACACTGAAGTGTGAAAAGCTTTGTGAACGTGAAGTTAGAGAGAATTATTTAATTCAAGCAGGGGTAACAGGCTCTTTAGCACATGCTAATGAGTGCGAGAGTTCAGGCAGAAGTGCATTGTAGTTCTGAAGTTAGTCTGCCAGAAAGGGAGAGCAAAGCATAATAAAATCCAGGCACTTTCCCCCTGCCATTCCCCAGTTTTAGTTATTTCAGCACAGGCCAGCACAGTTGTGTGATTGTCCCAGCCACCCAAATATATCAGCTCTGTCAGCCATGTGTGCTGGCACAGGGCTCTGCCACTCCAGCTCTGTAGCTGCTGGCTCACAGCTGGCCTTCATTCATCCTGCTTGGAGCACAAGCAGAGAAAATGAGCATCTGTTTGCCCTCAACATTGGAGACATACACTCTGGCTTCGTTCTTTTGGATAAACAAAGAGTGGTTTGGAGTTTTCTAAGAAATATTTTTAATTCTTACTGTATTTGTCTTTTTACAAAAAATCCTAAAAACTAAAAAAATCCCCCCAAAAAGCTCCAAAACCCCAAAACCAACCAAACAAAAAAACCAAAACGGAAACAATCAACTGCAAAACCCAAGAGAGCAGGAAGAGCACCAGGAGAGCAGCATTTCTATATAAAAACCCATGTGACTGAGTTGTAAAGAATAACAATTCTTATTCTAGCTGATNCTTTTTACAAAAAATCCGAAAAACTAAAAAAATCCCCCCCAAAAGCTCCAAAACTCCAAAACCAACCAAACAAAAAAACCAAAACGGAAACCATCAACTGCAAAACCCAAGAGAGCAGGAAGAGCACCAGGAGAGCAGCATTTCTATATAAAAACCCATGTGACTGAGTTGTAAAGAATAACAATTCTTATTCTAGCTGATCTGGGCTCAGGAGTAAGGAATATATTTCATTTCTTTCCAAATAATTTTAATTTAATTTTTAAAATTGTTGCCACCCCAATGAATGATTGTGAGTGTGGGTAAGAAGAGGCTAGCTGAAAGTTTCGCCTGACACTTTCTGAGTATTGCTCATGGAAACGTCTGGAAAAGTCTTTCAGCAGAACAGGAGTAGCAAATCTTTCCTAACAGAGCAGAAAAAAACCCCAACCAACCAAAGAAAAGTTTCTAAGTTTTGAAAATAAGAAACCCAGTGACATTCTGGGCCCTTAATATGGCCATAAGTTGGTTTGCACATTAGTGGTAGCTGAGCAAAAGTCTGTGTACTGAGAACTTGACTCTTATGGGAAATCTGAGATTGTAAGATATGGTCAAAGACCTTTTCAATGCCATACACATCTGAGGACTTACTAGGATATTTATTTATGAATTTTATACTGTTACTAATAAACCACTGTAATGTACTTGGCATTACATAAGAATCTAATGTGAATGCTTATACTTTTATCAATTCATTATATTTTTATTAATGACTTAGCATTCTAGGCAGGTCCTGACATCTGCAGACTTTTCATTACATGTGACACTGCTTCCTTCTGCCATGGATTCTCAGTGTCACCACTTTATGTTGGGAGCTCTTTTAGTAAACTCAGATATTCCTGGCCTTTCTGGGACATTTCTCACTAAACTTAAAGCTTTCCCATACAAAATTTAAAACTAAATATCTCCAGCAGCAGCATTACTAATTCACTAAGCCAAAGCATCCTGTTTGGATGCAGTTCTCTGATTGCTGGGAGAGGGAGAGAGCACAGAATTGGTTAGACACATCTTAACGTAGAGATCTCATTGGGGAGCTTTGTTCACTGAAGTACTCAGTGGGTAAAATACATTCTCTTCCTCTTAAGCAAATAAAAAAATAAATAGATAAATAAATAATGTGTAATTTGCTGACACAAGCTATTTGCTTAAAACAGGCAATAGGCCTTGGGGAGATATTTATGACAGGCTGGATTGACTTTAGCAAGCAGCAGCTGGTGCTTTAACACTGCTTGGTGTTGGAATGATCTTCTGCCCTGCAAGGTGGAGGGGCAGAAAATGCAGCTGCATCTTTCTGGAGCTAGTTTTAACAAAAGCCATGAGCTGATGATTACCACTTTTTCCAGCTGGGTCCTTATGAGGGTAAAGGGTTTATTCATAGATGGGAGGTGGAAGAGGGAAATACTAAGCAGGCTGCAAAGCAGTGTTAATAAATGTCCCTCGTGGAGATACTTAGAAATTTAAACTGGTGTTGGCTAGGAGGGAATGAAGATTGCTTCCTCGGGGGTCTCTGTGAGTCCTCCTTTGTGTGGGAGGTTCCTCAGGAGGAGCCTGTGATGAGCCTTTCCTGATGATTCTGCACCAGTTCTGAGGGATCCAACCAGGCCTTGGGGGAATAAAGTGAGCTGAGCTGGTTCTGAGAGGTACAAAATCAGGGGAATGTTTTCAGTCAGCATCTCATTTCTGCTTGAGTCATACAAATAAGTTATAAGCTCAATTAATGCAACAAATATAAATATTTATGAACCCATTTAGCTAATGTTTGGCTGTATTTATAAATAAGAGCATCTTGCAAGAGCTTCTTTTTGACAAGTAAATAAAGTGTAGAGAGTGTTTGTGTGTTAAATTATCCATGCTTCATTAACTCTTCCAAAATATCAAGTCTTAGGTAGTTACTAAATTCAAAGTGACAAAAGGGTAGGATTAGTGGGAATAACTTTAATACTTAAACTTCAGGAGAACAAGAAATTGTTGTTTACTTTCTTAGTTGGTAGGGGAAAAGAAGATAAATATGTTTGGTTTTGCCATTAATTTAATTTTTTTTAAAACTCTGTTGTTATTGTAGTGGTAGGAGGGGTGATAGGGGAGGAGAGCAGTCTCATATTAATGTCCTGGTCTCAGGGACAATTTCTATTTGCTGACTTTTCTGAGGTGACTAACAGGAAATTGTGTTAGACCCAAGTCTACTTCAAGGCTTTTTTTGCAAATCAGAACACAATCTGTGAATTTTGATAAATCTAAGGGTTCCAATGAATGATATTTTTGACTGTTCTGACTTTTTGTGAACTGTTAGACTAGTGTTTTTAACAAGCCCTTCACATACTTAGCTTAAGATATGAATATTTTCTTGATTGACTTTGTTGATGGCACATTAATCTATGTTGGCTGGATCTGACAGCCACATATTGAATGATAAAGGATCATTTTGGTCTTCTTAAGAAACAACAATTTATGCATGATGTGGTGAAAAGGACTTTAGAACATGGTGCTAGTGATGCCAAGGTCACCGTTTCGATGCTCATGTGGGCCATTCACTTAAGAGTTGAACTTCATGATCCTCATCAGTCCCTTCCAGCTCTGTGATTCTGTGAAAATGTGTTTGCTCTAATCTCTTGATTGCTCAGATCAACGTAATAAAAATGCAATGAAGAACTGAGGCCCAAGTCCAACAATTTATATTAGCTTTTATATTTTTTCTTTCATTTGTTATGTTCACAACTGATTCCTAAGTCAAATATCCTGAGGGCAAAATCTAGAAGAAGGGTTCCATGATGCTAAGTGGTGAACAGGTTGAAAAGGCAGGTCCTGTCCCAGGTCTTGCAATGTAATTAGGGTGGGGGAAGTCACTGGTGAGCTCCTTTCTGTGTGAGTGGCCCCTGGGCTCCTTGCCTTGCTCTCCCAGGCTGTTGCCCACCTCAGGCAGGCAATAGATTTTATAAGGGGGGCAGAAAAGAATCTTGCCAAAGGCCTTATGCCACCCCTAGTGAGAAGAGAACAGAACTCTAGATTTCCTCAAGAGTTGCATTGGGCCTGGTTTGACAGGAGATGAATTTTTCCTGGTTTGACAGGAATCTAATTTCTTTTGCTGAGATTGGAAGTGGGATATTTAAGCTGTCATGTCAGACTCGGAGTCCATAAGGAGCCAGTTGCAGAGGCCAAGCCAACACATCCCTTTTCTGTAACACTGAGTTGAGTTAAGGCACTCAGACACAGCCTTGGCTTGCAGTATCAGCTCTTCTCTTTTCATGCATGATTTTAGGTGTGCAGAGTCCCTTCAGTTAATTAAAAGATTGACTTAGTCATATGCAATCACTGAACCGTAGGCAAAACCTTCAAAGTGTGAATTCTATGCAAGAAGAAAGATATTTTCAAATATTTGTTCATCAAAAATATTTCTCACTTGCTGTCACCTGCTGCATTGAAGTGGCCCTGTGCCTGGTTTTGCATTCCCTTCAAAGTCCATCCAATAAATAGTCTTTAAAGTCAGCTAGGAAAAAAATTAAATCACGTCTCTCTTATACCAGGTATGTACAGATGAGTGTGTGGAAAAACACTTTATGGTGGTTTTGTCTGTGAAAAGGGAATGAAAAAGCCTTTTTTGATGCTCTACAAGAAAGAAACATGTTAGTAGGATGGCATTTGGCTAATAGTGTTGCAGATAAAAACTGGGTCGTGGCAGCAAAGAAAGAGAGAAAATTGTTTCATTTGGGGGTGAAGGTCATCTGAAATAAGTGATTTCACATTTTAAAAGCCACTGAGGGAGAAAACTGATGAATGTTAACCTAATTTTGTATTGCTTTATTTCATTCTTTTTTCTTTTCTCATTTGTAATGCTTACGTGTTCAGGAAGTTGAGGTAGGTTTCTCAATTTTAACTTGTAAATATCCATAGAGTGAATAAAAATATTTACAATATATCATAATTCATTCAATGTTTTAAACTCTTATAATCAACTGTTAATATTGTTACAAATGAAAGGCACTGATACATGTTAATTCTTAATGTGTTAATATTGATAAACTAACATGTTATTATGAAAATCATGTAAGTTTCATTTGTTACAGAATGTTTTAGCACATTAGTATCAGCCCTAGTAGAATGCTCAGAAATGCACAGATTTCCTTCTGTCAGGAAGGTGTTTTACTGAATGGGAAATTTAAATCTCTTAAATCAAGTTGGTTGTATTTATATATATGTATATATATGTGCTGCTTCTCTGTTGGAAGAAGTTACAGTGAAATGATGATATNGTCCCTTTGGCCACTTTGGGTCACTTGTCCTGGCCATTCTCCCTCCTGGCTCCTCTCTGAAGAAACCTGGGAAACTGAAAAGTCTTTAAACTTTGGAATAAACACTCCTCAGCAACAACTAAAACATCAGT
>VXBB01000328.1:827735-923769 GCA_013399915.1 Illadopsis cleaveri | reverse complement strand
CAGAAATGCACAGATTTCCTTCTGTCAGGAAGGTGTTTTACTGAATGGGAAATTTAAATCTCTTAAATCAAGTTGGTTGTATTTATATATATGTATATATATGTGCTGCTTCTCTGTTGGAAGAAGTTACAGTGAAATGATGATATTCCTTCAGAGACAATCAGAGTTCTAACAAAAGTCATTTGAGGATATTGTTGTAAATCTCAGCCCCTTTCCGAGTACTGGCACAAAGCCCTGTCTGCTTCTGAGTCAGAGCTTGAGGTTGTATTTCAATGTGACACAGATTTTCTGCTCACCATATCCACAGGGTGAGTTTCACCTTTATGGTGCCACAATCCTTCAGTCTCAGTTCTTGCTGGTCTGGATGCTGAAGTGAAGCCCTGGTGCTGCATTTTGTGTTACTGTGGTTTAATCCANATCCCAGCTGAAACCAGGACAGTTGTCCAACTGCCATAAGTTATTTTGAACTGCTATTGACTGTATTGCTCTAATGTATGTATAGTCGTTATTTACTCCTATAAATAATAATGGGGTTTATATATTGAAAATCTCAAAGGTTTTCTCTATTCCACCTTTTGGGGATTTTTTTCACATATTTTTCCTTGTGTATTTTCTATGTTATCACACTGTGGTTTCAGGCACATTCTAAAATAAACATAATTTCAATTTTCAAAATGGAATACTAAACTGGTCTGCACGAAGGAGAGGAGGAGGAATAATAGATCTACAGAAGAGATGGTTGTGTTGTAGGTATTTTTGTGAGGAAGGTGCATTTTTTTGTAAAATATTCCTTTGACACTGAAATTGAGATAAATCCTTATTTCAAAACTGGTTCCATATGCCACCAGCGTAAGAAATCCTTGTTGGGAGTTGAATTATTTAACAGTTTCTGATGCTGAAAACCCAGCAGCAAAGCAACACCTTGGAAAAAATGTAAGGAGGCACAAAAAGAATATTTTGTTGCTGAAAAAAATTCTGCTATAAAAGCTGAAAACCCAACACATTCTGAAAAGTGATTAATGCTCGGTGAATTTAGCACTACATCATCATCAGTTACAAAGCATTGTATAACCATGAGGGGGTTTTTGTATTAGCAAAGCTGTGAAATTCAAAGGCAAGCCTGCAGTTCTATTTCTGGTGCCAAGCCTTATACTTGTGAAGAAAAAAATGTGGATACTTTTGATGTATCTGAAATAAATTATGGGTAATAGTCTTTGCTGCTATTGTGGAACATTATCACTGTCCATGAAGTCAGTATGACACTGACCATGAACGTATTAAAAAAAAAAAATACATTTCCTCCTGCTAGTCATGCAGAATAATTTGACCTAACCCAGCCTATGGTTGCCTCCTCCAGAGCAGGCAGAGAAGAGCAGCAGAACAATCCATGGTTCTCCATGCTGTCCATAGTGTTCTGGAAGGAACATGAAGTGCATCTCCTGGCGTTCACTGGGGCTATGGAGTCCTCACTCCTGTAACAGCCTGTTCTGAACCCATAAAGTCATGCTGACTTCCAAGTCTCCAAAATATTCCAGGTTAGGGTGACTGGATTGCTTGAGAGCGTGTGAAATTCAGTGTACTGGAGATAAATGGTAAATGAAGGCCTATAGAAGAAATAATTTTGATGTCTTATTCACACAGATGTGTTTTTAGTTACCATCCTGGCAGGAAAAAGAAATCTCAGTGTCATTCTGGACAGCTTGATGAATACATCTCCTTAGTGGCATCCCTCAGGAGATGAATATAGAATACTGGATATATTAAAAAAGAAACAAAGATTAATATGCAGAAATATATGACAGTGTTGTAGAAGTTTTCTGTGCTTCCTCGTCTCAAATAGATAATTCCGTTGTTATCACATCCTCTCAAAGAGGACACAAGTGAGATATACAGAATATGCTGAAACTGATATATCAGCTGGGCTTAACTCCCAGTTCTTCAGCACTAGGCTGGATGGCACTCTGAAGCTGAGAAAACTTTGCCTTCAGATAAATATTTGCTAAGTACATAGAATACAGATTGATCCAACACATGGAAGAGTTTTCCATTCTTTCTGCCAAGAGACTAGTTTGCAACAGTCATTATTTGGCCAGGCAGTGTGACAGTGCCTGCTTTCTCCAGTGTCAAATCCAGTGAGAATTGGGTAGAACAGAACCACAACACTCGCAGTGATCTCTTTCCATCAGATTTCAAAAAACTTTTGAAGTTTAATAATGGGAATAGTGACAGAAATACTCACTGCAAGTGTTCCTGGAAGTTTTTATACTATTTAAATGTAATGTTTGCAATATTACTCCTGTATTCTATACGTTCACAATGGTGTGATTTACATATGTCCAAATGGATGTATCTTTGAATTTACTTTGCTGACCTTTCACCACACCAGGATGGTGTGGATCATGTTATACTACCTGAACAATATGTTCTTTCTTGTCAAAGACTGTAGACTAACATGAAATAATACAGAGTTATTGTAAAATATTTAATAATGGCCGTGCTTTCAAAAACAATCCAAAGAAAAATTCAAGGTGCTGAATCCGAGGAGTTCTTTATTCTTTAATTTCTAACCTGCATTAACTACTCTTTAGGACACAACCTGTTGGTAGTCTTATCTGATTGGAGCTAAATCTGTTAGAATCAAAACACAAGTTGATTCATTTAATTGTGTAAAATAGTACTAAAAATACTGATTGTATTTTTCCTGAGATTTCTTTTTTTTAAATCCCCATTTAGGATGATTATTTCAGAAACTGGAATCCAAACAAGCCGTTTGATCAAGGTAAACTTAGTGCACATTTTGTGGCTGTCTTCTGCTATTTTGTGATATCCCCATATGCTTTATGCCTCTCCTCCTCTGTCTGTCCCGTGCATTAGTGGAGATCTATATTCATACTTACATCTTGTTCCCAATTTAGTCACAGCTTGAGGTGGTTTATGTAGAAGAGTTTTGACTCATCTTGGTATTTTTTTCACCGTGTTTTTTAATCCCCATCCATTCCACTTTATATTCAATGCTGAAATGTGTGCTCAGAGAGATTCTCTGTAACCATGAATCTTGGTTTAACATGCAATTTAAAACAGGGATCTTCACGTTCATTTTCTTTCATGTTAAAGGCTTTGCTAAATTAATGTCCTAAGTGTAACCACTGCATTTTCTAACACTCAAGGGGCCAATTCTTTGAAACCAGCTGTAATGCATGAATTTCAGGGCTGATTTTTAAAGGGAAATGGTGTTGTGTATATGCTGCTGTTTCAGATATGCTGCTCTGTAAATGATGTTTTGCACTTTGTCTTGGTGAGTGTTTAAGTTATTGCAGTACTTCAAATATTTCCAGGCCAGCCGCTAAAGGATAGGAAAAAACCTCAAAAAAACCTCCTTCTAGTTGTGTCCAGGATAGCACTAGATACAATAGCATACCAGGAAAAAGAAATTCAAAATCACTCAAGTGTTTAGGAAGAAAATACTTATTGGAAGTCTCTGAAGGTTCTTCCGAAAATTTCACGTTACATCTATTTCTATATTTCTTTGCCAAGCATATTCCCTGTATTGTCTGTGGCTCACAGGAATATCACTGGGGTTAGAGCTTAAGAGTGTAGATTCTCTGTCTTTAGGGAAATGGAACTTCAGTGTCAAAGGAAAGGCAAAGCTGATGCTTTTGTCAAGACACATATCCACAGAGGTTTTCAAAGGCATTTGACGGATTTAGGATTACAAATCCTATTGACTTCAAATGGAACTTATGCTCCTGCCACTTTTGAAGGCCTTGTAACCCTCTGTCTTCCCAAGAGGAAAAACAAAAAGGTAAATCCTGGCAAAGTATTGCAGAGAGATTTTGAACTGACATGCTTTAAAACTGTTTATTGTGTTACTGGGATGTCAGACTCTGGGCAAAACCAGGAATGCTTGTAGAGAATCTAAAGTCACACATGGACACCTTGGAGGGATATGTCGGATGTCTGTTGAAGATTTCTGTCTCTTTGTAAGGAAAAGGATCATTTCTTTTTCAGTGTAGAGTTTCTCTGATACTGGATGTCTCTGGTCAGGAAGCAGAATGCAGACTTGAGGGATGCAGTCTGAGCAGGGTGCTCTGCCTTGCACAAAGATCTGTGCACTGCTTTTTTCCCACTTAAATCTTCCAAATGGATTTTATTTGACCAATAGATCATTCTTGTTTGACAGAGGTCACTACTCTTGGCTTTGGCAAAATTCGCCCTGACTAGAACGTTAAAAATAGCTACTCAAACATTTCTAAAGACATTTATTGCACAAAAAAAATCATTTGAAAACTGTTGATTAGTTTAGTTATGTATACACAGAGCGTGAGTCTTTAGTCATTGATCCCAGTGTTGTTACCCAAAAAATGAAGAGAAATCGTGTGTTGCTGCTTTGGGCCCTATGAGTCAGTTGCTGACAAGACTAATCCTGAGTTTATATATGCATATAGGTATGTATATATGTGTAAATGTATACATGATATATTTATGTGTATCTAGAAGGAGTGGCATTAAAATAGAAACTGCTGACATGAAGGAAGGAAGAAAGGAAGAGAAGCTTTCTCTTTCCCAGATGTTGCCACCAGAGCTTTAATTTCTGTACTTTTCCACAGAGAGGAAAAAGAATAGTCAGAAGAATTTGTCCCAGCTCTTTCACACAGCATGAGCTGCAAGACAATTGTTTAATCTGTTTTTCCTTTTCCATTCTCCCTGCTCTGGTATTTTTCCCATGTTGTTCTCTTTGGCTTTGGGGAGTTTAAATGCCCCTTATGCTCATGTATGGTTTTGAAGATAGAAAAGCTTTCATTTTATATTTTTTGGGATTCTGATATCCGGAGAGCTTGTGCTGATCCTGTGGTGAGGAGCCCTATCTCGCTCCTGTGAATTGAGTAGCCGCTCTGTGTTCTCACCATACAATTGTTATTTTGAGAGATATCCCAAAAGCTTCTTTTAACCTCACAAGACCAAGATTCTTCCTAGTTACTGAACAGAAAAAAACTTCTCCAGTGGGTGAATGAAAACAGATTGGGGATTTTATAGAAAATCTAAGTCTGGTGTCACCAAGCTAAAGCGCTTTTGTGCAAACACTAACTTTTTGGGTTTACAAGCTTTTAATATTAAAAATCTACTTCTGAATTCTAAATCTAAAATCCTGCTTGGATATTCTGATTGTGAAGTCTTCATGTGGAGCCAGACTGTAGAGCTGGTCTGAAAGAGCTGGGAGGGCAGGGCTGCAAGTAACTGAAGGCAGAAGTACCTGCCAGAGGGACCTCACAAAGGCAGCTGGAGGATTCCATATCAGATGGAATTAAACAGATTCCATCTGATTTAAAAAATAGATTAAAACAAATTTAACAGATTTAAAAACCAACAGTAATCAGAGGTTTTGAAAATCAGCAGAGTTCTGCTTCCAGGGTTGTACTTCATTTGCATCTTTTAAAGAAGTCTGCTGCATCCAACCAACTCTATATTCTTTTCTAACAAAAAGCTGGCTTTATTCAGCAGGATAAATTATTTTATTGTGCATTGCAAAACAATAGCAGTGTAATCAAGCTGTCTGCTTTCTGCTTGCAGTGTGGAGAGAAATACCTGAGTGTTTGTCTCAAGCTAAAAAAGACCTTGTTTTGTAAAAAAAGCATTCATGACTTTCCCTGAAACCACCTCTAGGGAGTGACAGGAGGTATCTTTGGATAACAGGCCTGTTCAAGGGAAGTCAACTTGAATGGTTCAACTGCAGCTCAGAGGGCACTTGAGTGATCAGAGTTTATTTTTAGCTGAGTTACCAGCCCAGCTTTCTATTCATCTTTAACCCAGCAGAAACCAATACAAAAGTGAGCATCTTACTGGCAGAGCTGAGCTAACGAGGCACTTGGACTGCAGAAGGCAGCAGAGTTTGTAGCCTGGAAATGATTGCTGGTCATTAATATTGAACTCAATTCTGTCACAGTTACAGAAGCAAGAAAGCAGAAGAGCAGAAGGGGCAGGTTAGTCAGGATTTTGAAATATGAATCAAAGAGTTGGGATTTTTTTTCCTGACAAGGTCATTTGAGAGTTCTTAAGGAGCTTGACAGCTAACTTGGCATACTTTCCTAGTCTTCTTCATCCACTTTGGAGAAAGAAAAGAGGGAATAGGGGAAAACTTTAGCATAGCTCAAGTGAGTGATTTTGATAACGTGTCTCATATTCAGCACCTATTCAGACTTGCCAGAAAATGAACTCATTAAGACTTTATGGATTATATTAATTGAAAACTGTTAAATAATAAAAAAAAAGTTAAAGTTACTGAACATTTCTGCTAGAAGCCACCCCTAAAATTGCTGGCAGCAGTTTGGAATGGAACTGTGGAAGTAATAGGGTGCACTTTGTATTGTAGATGCGTGAGCTCTGAAAACATTTAAAACATCAAGCTGCCATTATTATTAACAACACAGCTGTAGAAGGATGCAATAAGAAGGGTAAAAATTTGATTCTGTGGTACTGCTGATTTTTTTTTTCCCAAATACATGCTTAAAACCATCCACTGACCTGTGGAATTTTCTGTTCAAGGAGGTGCAAGTTTCCCCCTTTCCATTTGGATTGTGACACTGTCAGAGGATTTCAGTGGATGGAGCTGGCCTGAGTCCCCTCCCTCAGCTCTGCCTTCAGCCCTGAGGCACAAGGACTGGCTAGAAACAGGGTACAATTTTACCCATTGCTGGTGGTAGCAATACCAAATGCTCCAAGTTGCAGGGAAAAAAAGCTCTTGATTAGAAATAGTCTGACCTTTCCCCCTTGTCTTCCAGCCTTTGTCTTTCTTTTCACTGTCTATTCCCAATCCTCTTCCCCAATAACTGAGAAATCTGGACAGGGATGTTCCTTTTCAGGGCTTTCATTATATGCCCTTGGAGAGGAGGGAATACAAAAAATTTTAAAAATTCAAACTGCCTATTCCATTGTATTGTGTGAAAATCTCTATCTGCTTGAATTGAGCCTATCAATGTCTGACTCTAATGTCAGACACACTCATTTAGACTTGGCTATCATTATTAATTACAGGCATGTACTCATTTCAAAGAGCTCCCCTTGAGCACTAATGAAAGGCTGAACTAGCAAAATACCCTCACTTTTGAAGAGGAAACACTGCTTTTGAGTGGGTTGAGGCCTCCAATGTAGCATAGGCCGTGACTTTCACAGCCCAGCAGCCCTGTGAAGGGAATTTGCCAAATTTAGAGCATTACATTTCAAGATGAATGTGTTGGTATCAATGCTTCCTCTCCCTGTTCACCACATCCTACCTGTGTCTTTCCAGTGCTTAAATCACAAATCCAAACTCCAGAAATGGGCTTCTACAGCTGTGCAGAAGAGAAGTTTGCCTAAAATTCATAAGCCTTCCAAAACAAAAGGAGTGTAAATGGGAAGCCTGTGATGCAGGATGAAAATCATAGAACCTGCAATTATTTTTGAACATGTAATTTTCTGTTAGCCCAGTTAAGATGTTCTTTCAGAAAAGCCTGAATAAATTCCTCACAAAGAGATGTTTAGTACTGAACACATCTCTAGTCACAAATATATGTTAGTTTTATAATAAATGTTTTCTATTACGGTGCCTCAGATGGCAGATTTCAATTGAATAACTTATTTTGCAATTTATTTTTTGACTGTGCTTGAATTAGTTTTAGAGGCTTATTCATAGTGCAAGTGCACATGAATTATGTTTGCAAATCTTCAGTAAATCAGTCCCATTTTAGAACATGTTAACTGAATCAACCAAAAACAATAGCTGAGATGCAGCACATGAAATATACTGTCTCCCATCAAAGGCATTTCAAGCACATATGGCTGCTTATCTCCAGGCAGATGCACATGGTTCTTTTTGCATGCTAGAAGGGTAGTATTAAATTCCTTATAAGCTTGTAAGCAACCCATTTTGTCATTAAATATTGCACGAGAAGTGACAGGGCTGGGGTCCTTGTGTGTGATTGCATTATGGCTGATGTGCTTTGAGCAGAGACAGTGATCGATAGGCTGCTTGCCTGGAATTTTATTAGCACTTGGGGAGCACTTGTTAGTTTTGTCAATAGTGGTGCTGGCTTGCTTTTAATATCTTATTTCATTGACTGTGAAGCAGACATGATTTTCAAAAGGGAATTCATGCCCTCCCCGTGCTCATCCAGTTTCCATTGAATTAAGGGCATTTTCAGGGGATATCACAGAACCCAACCCTGCTCTCTTTGGCATCTCTCAGGGAGCAGAGGTTTCCTTCCCTGTGCTTCAGTTCAGTATAGAGGAATTCATGCTTGGAAACCTACCCAGACCTTCAAAGACGAAGTGTGTATAAATACGTGCCTACACATCTTCCTTCCTTATTTGCTTCAAGAGAAATCCCAGTACATCATCCAAACAAGTTTCCATTACAGCCTTATAAGCAAGTTAAAGAAGCGCTGTGTAAAAGAAATAATTATATGGTGGATACAAAATCAGTTGGAAAACTATGTTCTGGTAGTAGTTATCAAATGGTGCTGTGTCAGGCTGGGAGGATAAACTGAGTAGGGGTCTCCCGTGATCTCTTCTGGATCCAGTGTTATTTACCACTTTTTAACATTTACCAATATTTGCCACTTCAATTAAACTATAGATGTTGAAATTAGGCTGCCTATTAAATGTTGCATGGAAATAAAATTCTCAGTCACCTTAAGAAATTTAAGAAATTGTCTGAAAACAAAGGCTAAATTTAGTCTAGGCAGATGCAAAGTTCTTAGATAAGAACAATCATCTGCACAAAACAGGATGAAAACCAATCAGTCATACATTTGGAGCAAAGGGCTGGGGGATTATAATGGATTACAAATAGAACATGAGTCAACAATGTCATTCTGCTGTAAAAAAAGGCAAATGTTGCACTGGCATGTGTAAGTGTGAGTAATCCTTCAGCTCTAAGCAGTGCCAGTAAGACCTTGGCTGGAATACATTGTCCAGATTTGAGTACCAGGCTTCTTGAGTACTATGGATCAACTGGAAAGTACCCAGAGAAATGTAACAGGGATGATCAGAGTTGCAAAAAATATCCCCTGTGAAGAAAGAAAGACCGAAGGAGAGGAGCAAACCAACAAAACAGCAACAACAAACCAAAATAACCCACAAAAAACCAAAACAATGCACAAATGCTGTTTTCAGACACTTAAAATTAACTGCAAAGGGGGGCTGATTCTACATCCATTGTGGATACAACAAGGGGGAGTAATTTTACACTGCAGCAAAGAAGATTCATTTTAGCCTTCAAAGTGGCAGCAATACTTAAGCATTGGGAGAGATATTTTAAAGAGGATGTCGAGACTCTGTTGAAAGGTGTTCTGAAATATATTAGACAAATGGCTTGCAGATAATGGCCCATGGGTAGCTGGTCTAGCAGTGGAGAGGGGGAATGGAGCCAGCATCTTTCCCAGAATTGCCATTCTAGAACTGTGATTCTGTGATTGTATTTTGATTAATGAAAACTAGCTAATTCCATTGAAATCACAGAAGAAATGCTGAAGAAAGTATTTCTTAAAATAAACTTCCAATCAAAGCAAAGAATGGAAAATAAATGAACCAGTATCCTTGATAGATGTTTGGCACCACCTGAAAAAACACAGGTTTTTATTTGGAGGGAGTAATGTTCAAAAACTGCAAGACAGGCACTAACCATGGTTGTCATGGGCTTGCAAAGCTCTGTGATTGTAAACAGGGACTGGCAAAAGGAGGCCCATTTTCTCTGACTGCTTCTCCCTCTCTCTTCTCCCTCTCTCTCTTGCTTTCTCACAGAGTCAGGAGGAGTTCTTAGGGATGTAGTGCTTGGTGTTAGTAGTTGTTTGCTGGTTTTTTTCTCCAGACAGGAGTGAAGGTTGTGATCTAACCCTAAGGCTAAAGATTTGGGTGAAAATCAGTTACCTGTTCTTTTTCAATTCATTAGCTAAGATGTGATGATGCATATGTATTTAGGAATTAAATCTCCCTGTGCTGTAAACCTAAGGGCCCAGGTCATCAAAACACTAAGTGAATCACAGCTATTTTACTTCCTCTTCTCATTGCTTCAAATTAAACATATTTGCATGAAATAATATTATTTCTTCTCTAAGCTGATTGTTTGCATTCTAGCTTTGCAGCCTTGGTCATTTGGAAAGTTCTTTTAAACTCCTAACTTCTGATGCTAAGCAGTCCACAGCAAGATGAATAAAAGAAATTTTCAAATATATTCTGATGCTGTTCTGCACTAACAAATTCCCTAAGCACAGTATGTTGAAAAGTTAAGTTTGGCAGGTGTTGTTTAGTCATTTGATCTCGTTCTGTCTGTTCTGTCTGTGTCCTCTGGTTGCAATACATCCATGGACTAAACCATGGACACCTGTTTGCGTTTAGCAGTTATTGCCCAACAGCTTTGGAAGGCTTGTAAAATTTACATACATTTCTTTGAAGTGCAGAGACAGGGAAGCCATATCTGAAGACTGAAATTTTACTTCCACTGTCCTTCTTGCAAGGTCTGTTTTGGGGTTTATTCTTTTTTACCCAGGGAAGATCGGTAGCAGCATTGTTTCCGTATGGATGTGCATCCTTGCGCTGTCTCTTCTGCTATAGAAGGATGCAGGCAGATGAAGTGCTGACCAAAGTGTGGATGTAATAGATTCCCTTTAACCACAAGGCAAGGCAGTACAATAAAACCTACAATATAAGTAGGTTCTGCTCCTGGGATAGCTTTAATTTATACACTGGGTAATCACATCAGTCTCTCACTTCCCATCTTATCTGTAACAAGTAAACAGAACTCTGTGATGACTGGATGTACAGTAGATAGAGCAATCCCAGGGATCATTGCACATTACAGCCACCTTTAATGCAATGTAAGAAAGCAGTATTGTAATTATTTCTATGTCATCTATCTGTGTGTTAATGGAGTTCATTCTTTATTTAATTGCTGGAGGTTAAAATTCATTAGAAGAGGCACGTATTCTCTAAGATCAAATGTATCTTTGCTGAGAAGGCTCCAGCATTGAGATTTGTTTCTCTCTTCAGTGGGGCCTTTGGAATGACCTTTCATGTTTAAAACCAGTGAAAGGTTGCTGACATAACCAGAAGTCTGCAAAACCAAAAGGGAAGAACCTCTGCATTTCATAATGTTTAATACACGCGTCTAAAAAAAATCTATGGTTCTCTCTCAGTGGACCATAAAGCTGCCTAAGGACTCAGTGTTAACTAAAAGAAATCCAGTAGCCATGATTTGTTAGTCCTGTTCTCAACTCTAGCATATGGTTATAGTTAATTCAGTCTAACCCAATGGATTTATTTATCCTCAAAATCCAGATTATGTTTAGCTATCCCAAAGAAGATAAAAGTAAAACTATGAAAAGCCATGTGCAAGTAGCGTCATGAAAAGCACAAGTCTGTCTGAAAAACCCCAGCAGGATGTTAATGTGAATGATATATCTGAGTATCAGAAACATAAATATATTGGTTGTGATAGTTTAGACATAAAGACTATGAGTTGCTATGTTTTTCATCTTTAGATTCTTCATCAATAGAACTCTTAAATATGACTTTGCTATGTGCTGGCTATAGGCTGTGCTTAGTTGCTCGCACTCCTAATTGCCTGACACAGCTCCTGGCTTCATCATTATTCTATTGCAAGAAATGGGAGTTGATATTTAGGGAAACATTATTCATTTTCCTTATGTTTCTACTTCTGAGCTGCTTTCTCATGAAGTGGCACTTCTAGTGTATTTTCCTGCACAGGGCTGTGGCAATAACATTTTCCCAATGCCTATAAATAAATTAAGTATACTGTGGCTTGAACGAGAAATTGCTATCAGCTGGTGTTCCACTACCAGTAAAACATTTTATCTTCTTTCAGTTTTTATTACTTTGCTCTCTCTTGATTTTGTAGGGGAAGTTGTGGTCCCTGTTAGTGTCATGTGGTGCATTTGTGAGCGGCGTGCTTGATGCGTGGAACTACCGCGGGCACCCGGGGTGGAGAGCTCTGCTTTGGAAATTGCATTGAAGATGAACTTTTTGGCAGATGAAGGTGTTGATATGATTTGGAAATAGGCCTGTTTGTATCAGTCAGTCAGGTACTTCATTTTTAAAATAGAGAAAAAAAAAATAAAGGTTGGAGATGAAAGAGGAGAGAGAGGCCACCTGTGTAGAGGAAGCAGAGAGAGCCCAGCAGGAGGAATGCACTCTATGTATATGGCTTTTATAAGAATACAACAAGTTAACTTCTCTTCACAGGCTGCAGTTTTAAAAAAAGGACATAGCTGCTTAACTTTTCTCATCTGCACAGTTGCCCAAAAGCTGGAGGTGGTTGTTCATTGTGTCTGTGGTTCACATTAGGAAGCCACTCTGAGGTCTGGCTAAGCCTAATTAACCTTCGGTGGGATAAAGTTAGATGGGACCAAGTACAAACAAGATGCACACAGGGCTTCTTCTAGGCACTGATCTCAACTGAGACACTGCTCATGTTAGTTGTACACAAGATATTTGGAAATAGCTTTATCCAAATTTTCTGAAACAATAAAGAACAACTAATTCTGCCAGGCTTTCAAATGACAACGAGAACTTGGAGGAAATGTGTGACATTAAATAACCATGACAGGTAGTTAACCTTAACAAGTAGGGTTCTCCTGGAACACACTCCTCAACCTTTGTGTCATCTCTAAGTATTTGAAAATTACCCAGTTTCAGTAGGAAAAAGAGTGAGTTGGAGTAAAGGCTTCAGGACCAGGAAACTTGTGGTAGTGTCCCTTTTACTGTTTTCTTTTGAGTTGGGAAGGCATGAGGAAGAAAGAGAATGCTGAGAGAAGCAAAAATAAAGTATGCAGTCCATGATGTTGAATACTTTGAAAAAGGATCAGGTAGATTAATAATGGATTTTTTGTATGGCAGTCCCCTGGCATAGCTGATTTTTGCCTGCCCATTAATATGCTGTCTTTTTTGTCAATCTAGTAGAAAGAAGAGTCTTTTGCCTGCTTTCCTGAAATAACAGGAATTCTGTGATCTCTGTACAGGTTTTAAATTATTTTTATTTTTTTTAAATTAAAATATTGAATCCATACCCTCGAGACTTTAGGGTAATGCAGTTTTTATCTCACTTCTAGTTAGTATTCAGAGAAAGGGGGATGGGGTTTCAGGAGGTTGCTGGAGCAAGGTAGTACAGAATGGAAATAGAATGGAAATAGAGCTTTTTGTGTGGCAGAGAAGGCAAGGAGTGAAAAATTAAAGGTATATCTAGAGCAAAGGTGTTTTTTATGAACAATTTTATTAGTTTTAGGGATGTCTATGTTAAGTAGTATTTCACTATCTCCCTCCATGTGTTTGTCCAGTACACTGGCACAACAAGAGGTTTCAAAAGGAAACTGTTAAAAATTAAAGTCTGAAATATTTACAATCTTGTTTTTCTTAAGGCACTAAATAATTATGAGAGGCCATTCTTCTATGTCGACAATTTCCTCAATGATGAGAACATTTGAGTTGAGAAAGTAATTTTTGGTATGCTGCCTAAATAAAATAGTTCATTAAAATCTTTGTAGAGTCTGTAGTAGGGAGCTAATTAAAAATGTTTTTTCTTATATTTCAATTATGGTAGATGTGAATTCACAAGTATTTTAATACAACTTGGTAGCATTTATTTTCCACCAAATGTTATGAATTTAAGTGGCATCTCTGACACATAAAGAGCCTAGGGTTGGATATGTGTGGTGAATGGATTTTATTTTAATGAATTATAGTATAATTTTCATGTCTTAGCAATTAAAGTTGGGCATTAGCTCTAAATTCATTAATTCTTTTTTTTCTTTGGTAGAGGACATACTAAAGGTTCCTTTAAGCTTATAAAACCGGATGGGGTATATGACAAATAGATTTAAACCGGATTACTGAGGGGCTGAACACAAAGGCAGGATTACATCAGTGTCAAATTCTGCCCTCAGTTACATGCAGACTCCTTGGTGAAGTTAGAGTGATTTAAATTTGGCTGAGACTTGCATAACTTGGATGGAAAATGCATGTTCATTGGGTATTTTTCCTTTTCAGTCATTCTGATATAAACTTGGCTACTGGGCATTTGTATCATGTGCATTTTCCTATCCATCTAAAAACATCATTACGTTATGGCAATACTTGAGCAAATGTGGTCCAAATTAGCTGCTTCTTAAGCTTTAATTAATTGCTTAGCTTGTGGATTTAGGCAATTTCTCTCTGTCAGATAGGAGTGCTAAGGTGCAAAAGCAGTGTTGATAATGTTGGTAGACTTGTCTAAAATTTTGTGGGGATTAGGAAGCCACCTTCTCATCTCCTGCCTTCCCTTCACACGACAGCCAGAGCAGTGCTCAGAGCCCTCTGTCAGCTCTGCTGAGGAGTGACCTGCAAACCTTGTGGGCTCCTTGCCTCTCTCATATTGTGGTGTCTGAGGTATCTAACCTCATTCTTCAAATGCTTATAAGGTCATGGATTTGCAAGAATTCTCAAAGTGAATGAAGCAGATGAAGCAGAAGTGTTGTGTGTGCATTCGCCATTTTGTAATTTTGCCATTCAGTGCTGTTTTCTAGGGCACAATTTCATAGCAGGGACTGAAAAAGTGTCAGTAAGTCCAAACATGAAAAAATGAGCACGTGTCCAGATCTGCCTTCCACAGTTCCCTAGAAAATGTGCCATAAACAAGGAAATTGTAGATCCAGAGGGGAGTGATGAGCTCAGCATGATCCTGAAGTCTGACAGTTCTGTTCTTCTAAATGCTGTCTGATGCTGTTATGTGCTGAGTCCTTCCACTGAAGCAATTTCACACCTCATCTGCTAGAGATGAAAATGGCAGAGAACAAACTATAAATCCAGCTAAAACTTAGTTTAGTAGATATATCATCCTATCAGAATCTTTTCATATAAATAATTAGTTCATCACTTCCTCAATCCACTAAACTTGCAAAGCTTTGGAAATGACATGGTGTATCATTATCTCCAGAAACTCTTAAGGAATTAAGTAATCCACCTCTTCCCCCAAGGCAGCATCAACTCTGTCTGCATCACTCCTGATGTTTCCTCACTGTCCACAGTCTCCCCAGGAATTCATTCTGGTATTCTTAACCATTGGAAATTTGTCACCTGAACTTTGCTTTTCTGCAGTTCAGACCTTTGAGTTGAAAACTTTCGTGTTGTGTGCCATTGACAAGACAAACAACTGGGTGTCACCTTAAATTCAGTGGCATTTTCTTTATATGAAGACTTGTTATGTTTCCTTTCAGTGCTGTCATCTTAACCACAGACCCGTGAGTTTTCCTCCTAGATAATTTACTGGCCTCATTAACCTCTATCAAACAGGTCAGAATGAGGTATTTCAAAAGCAAGAGGGCAGACACCAAGGAACCAAGGGTTTGGGAGCTAGAAGGCCATCTTCTGTGGCTCATGGTCCATGTGTCCTGGTTCCAGCTGGGATAGAATTAATTTTCTTCCTGGTAGGTGGTTTGTTGCTGTGGTTTGGATTTCGGATGAGAATAATGTGGATAACACACTGATGTTTTTAGCTGCTGCTGAGCAGTGCTTACTGCAAGTCAAGGACCTTTCAGCTTCTCACCCCACCAGCAGGGAGGCTGTAGGGGCACGAGAAGCTGGCAGGGGACATAGGCAGGATAACTGAGCCCAGGTGACCCCAGGGACATTCCAGACCACATGAGACCACGCTTAGGGTATAAACTGGGACAAAGCTGGCCAGGGGCTGCTGCTGAGGAGCTGCCAGGCATCACTCAGTGGGAGGTGAGAAGTTGCATTTTGCATCACTTGGGTAGTATTGCTATTATTACTATTATTACTACTACTATTATCATCATCATCATCACTTCCTTCTCCATCCTGTTAAATGTCTTTATTGCAACCCATGGGTTTTTCTTGTCTTCCCTATTCTCTCCCCCATTTCACTGCCAGGGCAGTGGGTGAGTGGCTGTGTGGAGTTCAGCTGGTGAAGTTGTTCAGTGGTGACATCCCTGTGAACTTCCATGTATGTGTGAAACGATCTGTGCATCCATGGGCACAAAGGTGAATGTATTTGGTGCTGTTTTTGCAGACAAGAAGAATCAGAGGAGCAATGTTATGCAGTCATCATAGGAGCAAGAAAGTTATGCAGTAGGATTTGAAACAGCACTTTCACATTCAGTTCTTTCCAGCTACATGTAGTAGTTTGAAAGAGATTCTTGTCACATCTCCCCAGGATACCACAGTGGTTATGTAATTGCTGTCCTGAAGAGTTGCTGATATGTTATCCAGAGATCACATCAGATGTTTTACGGCTCCCAGTTCCTTCCTGCTAGGGCATGTGGACATTGGAGTGTGTGTGGGTGTGTGTTAAGATCTTAATTATGCAGTCTGTTGATAAAACTTGCACATGCAATTGGGACTGTAACAAGGTTAAGGCAGGGCAGATACACTACATTTATAACATTGCTCTTCCTCACCTTTTTCACCCTGTGTATTACTCAATGTGTTATGGGTCTGTAGAGGGTTGGAAACTGTTTTATGCTGTCGGACTAGTTGACTGCTGGCATCATGGAGTTGGCAGAATTGCCAGAAAAGTTTGCTGAGTTTCTT
Organism: Illadopsis cleaveri; assembly: GCA_013399915.1. Lineage (NCBI taxonomy): Eukaryota > Metazoa > Chordata > Aves > Passeriformes > Timaliidae > Illadopsis > Illadopsis cleaveri. The sequence continues at coordinate 907,197 of VXBB01000328.1, read as the reverse complement.
CAGCACCTCTGCAAAGGTCTGTGATGCCAAATGTGACTTCAAGCCTGGGCAGGTACTGTCACTCTCCATTCTTCTTTCCTTGTTCCACTTGTTTTGGGTGCTCTGAACGTGCAGAGAACTGAGGCAGCACTTCATGTGGGCACCCTGCTGTAAAGCTGCAGGCAGGAAATCTGGGAAGTTTTTCCCAAACTGGACTGGAAGTCAGGGAGACACATCAAGGGTATCAGTCTAATGGAATGAACAGGCCAGCAGAATATTGTTCATTATGACTGCTCATGTTTTGTTTGACTACTTTAGACATTTACATGCTTGACCCAGTACCTGCAGTTGAACAAAACATGTTTGATCTCTCTTCAGTATAAACTTTGTTGTGTATAAAATTAAAGAGAACTTGGGCTTTTCCTTCTTGCACTTTGGATTTTTTCTAGGATTGTATCTCCCATAAATAACAAAACTCAGTGGTTTTACTTCCCATGGTTTTCACTAGACCCTTCAATTTTCAGTTTGAAACAAATGGTGTTTCCACATTGTTTGAAATAATTTTAGCCTCATTGCTTTCATGTGGTCAAATAATCCTTTAATCCATGCTCAAAACCAATTTATCTTTTATTTTTTAATATTTTTCTTAGTGGATGCCTATATTATGCTATGGTAGTGCAGATAAAGTATGATTGATCAGTTAATCAAATGAGATTTATTACTGGTTCATTAATTCTGGCTACATAGATGATTAAAACTACAGATTTTTACACCTAGGGCCAGTGATATTTTTTTATAATATGGATTTAGAATATATTTATGCAAGCAGAAAATCGAATCAACATTACCATCAGTGCATTAAATTACAGGATTTTATTAGAGAAGAATTCCCTTCTAACAGTAGATGTAGATATGGGGGAAAAAAAAGCATGGGAATTACCATGAAAGGTTTTGCATCTTTAAATTACAATTTGATCTTTAAAATATTTTGCATGCCCAAATCATTCTTTTTGCATGCTGGATACCATTCCTATGTGATTTATGTATTCTCAGTGTGCATATCTCTCTCCCTGAATCATGAAATGCTCCTGATGATTTGGTTTATGTGCCTTGATTTGTGCAGTCTGAGTTAGTATGGTCTCCTGGATCAAATGAAATAAAAGGAAGGAAGGTGAAAATTCTTTGCTATGTGAGGTCTGACTTTTTTTCTACGTCATAAACAAGTGAAACATAAATATGTCAAAGAATAACTGTTACTTAAACCTGACTCAGGACAGCAATACTGCAATTGAAGAGTCTGCACAGCTTCTTTGTCTCATTCTGGCCATGCTGGGAAGTTCACAAGACTGGTCTCTAACTGTGAATCCTGCCTATCAGAGAGAAGTGAATAACACTGATCAACAGGATCTAAAGTTCACATGCCCAGTATGTTCTCAGGATGGAACACCAGCTCTCTTTGTAGTTAATGGGAGTTTGTCCTAGTGGAGGCAGATTTTCAACCCAGATGCTGACATTCTTTTTGGTTCTGTTTGCTTCTAAATTACCTATAGGGGTTTTTCGGGGATGAAAGGGGAGATGATGTTATTTGGAATAAAAGACAGGATGCAATAAAGCAGAATGGTTGGCTCATCTGAACTACCTCAGAGACCAAAAGTTCCTGTTGAATCTCAGGATAAGACTTTCTCAAGTCCATTGATTTTTTTGAATTGGGTCTGGGTTTTGGCTTCATTTTCTTTCAGCATTTCTGTTGTATTTTCCAGTACTGTATCTTCTGGCTTCTGTGAACTTTGATGTTTTCTCTGCCTTTTAAGCCTTTTCTTTCATTCTACTACTTTTGGCTGTTTCCATCCCAACTATTACCTGTTTTCTTACTTCTTCAGTATGGATCCCTCTCGCTTGTGAAGTGCTGATATGTTCCCCATCAACAGTGTTGATTGCTCCCATTAATGCTTTTCCAGTATCTTTTTTTAGGAGTTACTGTGTGATCAGAAAGGTCAGATCAGCCTCCATGTTGTGAGCATCTGGTGTTTTTGCTAACATCAGAAGTAATCAGAGGAAAAAAGAAAGAAAAGATCAGGGAGCAGCAAGATGCTTCCATGACTGTAGGGCAGCTGGAAATGGTGAATGAAAGGCTTGCTGTCAAACATTGCATATCTATATGGAGTCAGAAAACAGCAATACTAAGAATGGCAAGTTTAAAAAAACAAAAAACCCCACACCCAAAAAGAAGAAAAAAGAAAAAAGAAACCAAAAACCAAACAAGCAAACAAAATAAAACCCTAAAAGGTCAACATTTTATTTAATTAAGTCAGAACTGTATAATCCAGGGCAAAAAAAAAAAAATGTTGGTTCTGCAGGAGTTAAGAAAACAAGGTGAGTTTGTTTAAATATGACCTCACACAGTTATGCTCAACCAGGTGACTAGAAAAGCAATTAAGGGCAAAACATCAGCAAGGAGACCTTCCAGAATGGAAATGAAACTGAAGATTACTGTTGTTTACCTTCTGCCCCTCTGAACTGAAATTACTTTTTGTTGTTTCTACATTCGAACACAAAGACAAGAGCAGTTTTATCTATTTTATATCTTTTCAGAAACTCCTGATGGGAATGATCATTTTTCCAATCTGCCTTATTTACGCCTAAAGAAATAGAAAAGTAGCCAAAATAGTATGTTATTTTAGTATTTTCCTTCAGTTCCAAAATTCAGCCCTTACAGTTTCTGTCAAAGTTTTTTTTAATCTTCTCCACCTAATTGTCACTCCAAATATGATCTAAAATGGGAAATGTGCTCTAGATTTACAGTATGCTCTTTTCTGTGGGAAGATATAATGATATTTAGCTTATTATTTTGTCATATTAAGATGTGGTAGTGTTTTTACTTTAATGTACCACTGAAATGGGATTATAACCAATTTTAACAATACTAGATAATTCAAAGAAGTAAGATATCACCTGAAAGTTTAGAGTAATTTTTGCTGCTAGAGTCAATCACAGGAAAAGTTATTTCTAATATGACTGCCACTTACTGATTGCATGTAAATACACGTAAAAAACCCTCTGTCTCACACTTAAAAGTATCTAAAGATGACCAGGAAAATGAGAATGAATCGTGTTCATACTCAAGCTTGGATGGACTCCTCAAGGATAATCAGTACATTCCTCTTTGTGCCTTTTTTTTACTGAAAATCTGTAACCCAGTTGTCTCTTCAGAATTCAGAAATTCATTATTTTCTTTCAGTCATAAAACTCTCCAACATGAAACCATCTCACAGAAACCAAGCCCTTACCTTGGCTTCCTGGTCCCCATGTTCTTTCCCAGGGAGGTGGGGGGTGATTTCTCACTGTTTCCCCAAGGACTGCAACTCAGCTGCAGGACCTGTGAACCTCCTCTCCTCCCAGCAGCTCATATAACTCCAACAACTGCTCACCCAGGCTAACCACAAACCTCTGGAGAAGGCAGTCTCATTCCTTGTGAAGATTCCTCCAATACTTCATCAAAGCCCCCACACTGGAATTTGTCTGTTATTTCTCATTCTGTCCTTACAGATACGGAGAATAATCTTCAAGGATAACTGCTTGCTTTGTGACAAGTATTTTCTCATTTTAAGACATCTCATTACTCCCTTGTTGAGTCTTCCCTTTCTCAAGTAGTTCAATCTATTTCCTTTTTTTCATTTCCTTTGAAGTCATATAGAAATTTTCATCAATTTTACTGTTCACTCCTGAATTCTTATCCTCATCTTACCCTCTTATCTTGTTTATACTTTTACCCAGACAGAACCATGTGCCAATGAAGGCATCAACAAGGCTTAATAGAGCAGAATAATCATCTCCTGTGTTTTAGTTAAGACTTTCCTGCTAATACACTCAGTTAAAAGAGTTTACTTTTGTTGCAGGCGCTTGATAGTTTTGATTCCTATTCAGCCTGCAGTTTGTTGACACTCTGGGATCTCATTTTGTATTATTTCTACCTAGTCAATCCCTATTTTGTGTTTATTGCTTTGATTTTTGCTTTGTGATGCAGCTGCTTTGTATTTGTGTGTACTGACTGTTGTCTTATTCATTCCTCTCATTTCCCAAGACCATTTTTAACTGTAACCTCCAGAGCATGACAGCTCTTTTCCACATTTCTGTGGCTTATAAGCCTACTCCCCATTCCATTATCTAAACAGTTAGGCTATGTTTTTTAATCTCAAAATACCTCCTCATTTAACTGAATCACGCCAATTAGCAAAATGCCCCTTGTGTGAAGACAGACTAATGCGAAAAAAACCGAAATAAACTCCTCAGATGCCTGTGTTCATTTTAGCACATTTTATGCTGGCCGGGCAGTTTTGCTTGTTGGTGTCTGGGGGTTGAGGATGGATGTTGACTGTTTAGCAGTTGCTCTGAGTTATCCTGTATATTCCAATTTCTCTGAGGGCTGAGCCTCCAGAGGTGCCGAGGCTGCCTAGCAGCCCGGAGGGAAGGAACAGATGTACCAGCTTCACACATCCATGGGAGCAGTTTGCTGAGCCAGGGTAATGTTTGTTCTGTTTGGCAAGGCAATTATCAAACTGGTCAAAACCCAGGAGCCTTGTTCTCACTGTTGGGAACTGAGCATCCTTCCTGCTGAGAGTGCCTGAACCTAAATCAAAGCCATTAGGCACTAAGTACTGACAAAGTGACAACATAAAGTCAAGGTGGCTTTGTCAGATTCTCTTTTTCCTAGTCAGAAACTGAACTGCTGAAAACTTTTTAACACAGAGATATTTCATGTAAGGAAACTCAGCTGTCTGAGGCTGATAGCTGCAAAGGAATAGAAGAAGAGCTGCAAGTCCTGTCTTGGTACACAAAAGAAATTTGGGAGTGTGGGTTTTGTCCGCTGCCACTGTGTCTGTGCTGCCTGCAGGAGAACTGCTGTGGCTGGAGCTATGGGCAGACTGAATGTGATTGTTGGAGTCAGAACCTGCCTGTGGCTGTGCTGGGGTTGGCAGCTGAACCACTGGACCCTCCATTTCTGTATCAGCAAGGACAAGAATATTCTTTGCGGACAATCTTTCCAGATATAGGGTTTCTCCACGTCAGCAAACTTCCAATTCAGAATAGTATGATAAATAAGATCAAATACAACTATGCTGAAGTAAATCATATTTCCAGCAATATTTGATGCTTTTCTTTGCATTTGCCAGGGTTTTTTCCCTAGTTCTGTGCATGGGGAAGTCACGTCTGTGCTCCATACAGATGTTATCGTGCACTCCTGGGTGCCAGGAGTGTCAGTTCTGTAAAATGCACTTTGATCCCATGAGGTGTCACTTCAGCCTTTACCCAGAGCGAGGTGTAGATGGCATGTGTGGTAAACACTTTAATTTGGTCAATAGTTTAATTTGGTCTGCAGTTTAATGACATTTGAGAGTATGCGCTGGCATTTCTGCCAGGCTGCCTGCCATCATTTTTGCCTTGACATGGCAAATAAAGGCCTACTAACTCAGGAAGGAATTAGCATGAAAGATGTCCATCAATCTCCATAAAGAAGCATTATGTAGTAGATTTTTATTAACTCTGAAGTAAAGGCAGCATAATTGAACAGAAATGTGTGCAGCAACTGATAGGCTTGTTTGAGAAATTCTCAGTGTTGCTGGTTTTCATTCTTTTTGAGCAGAATTTTAATTCCGGCTGCATTTCTTTTGCTATCGCTCCTCAGTCTGTGAAAAATACTAAATATTTTATTTTGAGAAGCTTTGCAGAAAAATCTGTGTTTCTTACTCCTCAAAAGGGGTTGACTGACCTGAAATCAGATAAGGTGCACAGAAGAAGGTTCATTCTATTACCCCTGTGCCGCAAAGTCACTTCTAGTTCAGCTGGCTGTTATTAGCCCTATCTAGCAAAATAGTTCACAGCATCCTATATTGATAGCAGAAGATAAATGTTACACTAGATGCACTTTAGAAGTTCATTCCAAATTTAGAAGCATCACTAGTAGCTGAAATATCCAACGACTTAGGTATGAAGAGTATCACAGGAATTGATATTGCCTCGCAAAAAGATTTTGAGAATCAGCTGCAAATTAGCCTGACTATTATGAGCACATTCTGTTTTATAGCATTATATACTACAAAGCATGTACACCTTGGAAAAAATGGACATAAATTAGCCTTGTAAATGGTTTCATATCTTGTATTAAATTAACTGCTGAGAGTCTAATCAAAAAAGCATGGACATAAAACAGATTCCCATTGATTTCAGAGGTCTTGGGTTCAGATCCTATGTGTGTGTGTGTGCTTATCAAAGTCATATTGTGAATCCACTCAAGTTCCAGAAAAATTAACTACCTTCAGTTCTTTAACTTTTAAAGCTCTAGGTTTGCTCATTAGTTAGGTGCAGGAATGCTGATCATTATCACTCTTCCTCTCCATGCACAGTTCCTGTTGACTGCAGTAGGAGTTTACTGCTTGGAGAGACAGAAGAATCAGTCTTAAAAGGTGAATGAGCCAGAATGACCTGCTCAGCTTTCATTACTCAGAGTGCCTTACTCAAGCTTGGTGACTTTTCACTGATTAATTACAACTGTCAGGAAGTAACACTGAATTAAGGATTTTTTCTGTTGCTTCTAAGATGTTACTTTGCAAGGTATCCCATAGGTTCTCCATTTTGGGGTCAAAATATTTGTACCAATTGCGTACTTGTAACTAAATTGTTGAGATTGCCAAATGTTGAGAAACTCTGGTAGTCATTGACTTTTTACTTCATTCCAAGTTCTCTCATATTCTGCAGTCCTATAGCTCCTTAGCTGAAATCCACAGCCTTGACATCAGAATGAGGTTTTTAGTTGCTTGGGTAGGTCAATGATTTTGTGACACACTTTTTAGTGAGATTAACATTCTTAATTTACTTTAAAAGCTTATTCAGTCCCTGATATATTACAAGAAAATAACTATCCTCTATCTCCAGAAGTCTCTTTATTTCACTGAGAAAGCATCTTTAACTTCAGCAGGAAGGAGCTGTGTTAACTTTTATATATTGCTACCCACCAACTAGCCTTGATTTGTTAAAACTGCCTCCTGTGCAGGAAAAGCCTCCTTTGGTTGGGAAGTGTCCTAATATTTAAACTCCACAGATTTTCTGTATCCTTTAGTACATCATAGTAACTTGCGACAGATTTCCTTCTACAAAGCTGAGCGATGAAAAGACAAAAATGGACAAAAGTGCATTAATTCTTTGCAATCAGATCATTAGAGATGTGGCACATGAAACTCCTGATTATTAAATCACATAAAAATTTATTTCACTTGCAGCTCTTTCTTTGAAGTACAAGAGGCCAGATGCATACGACATTAATAGCATTCAGTTATCCATTACCTCAGTTCAGCCCATCAGCTTTATGTGGCACTTTGTAGAATTCCTCATTAGTGGGTTCAGGACCCTGGATGAAGCAATGCCCCGACCACCTCGGTCCTATGAGTTTTCCCATCAGAGATTGCTAATTGCTTTTGTGAAATGCTTCAGCTTGATGCTATGCACAAGTAACCATTTAGATATCTCGAATCTCAGCTCTCTCACAGGAGAATTCCTTGAATTGTTAAAGAGACATCTTTCTTTTTTTTCAATTTTATTTATGATGCAGAATCAAGATTTGTATTTTTATTAGAGCCCCTGATGCTTGGTTTTGCTTTGCTTGATTTCAGTGCACTGATATTTTTAAGCCTACTAAGTGTTTCCACCCTCATCACCTGTGTTTGTGTGTCTTGATGTTTCCCTTCCAAACACTCACTATTGCTTTCTTAATCTATCATTGTTTTGTTCTGGGAATGATAAAGGCAAAAGCTGCTTTACTGGTCAGTTCATTTGTGTCTTCATTTAGTTCATCCTAAGTTAGGTTGCCAAAACTCAGCACATTACTCAGACTTTGGATCTGCAGCAGCTCAACCTTTTCTAATTCCTGATACGTGTAACCCTGTTCTCTTTCCCAACCCTGGCTGTGCATTCCTTCAGATCACCTGCACTTTATCCAGCATGCAATTGATTAATTTTTTTCTTAATTTTCAAGTGTGTCTACAACTTCTGTCTGCTTGGTTTTCCAGTCAAAAGCTCTGTGGTGGTTACTCACTGCAAGCCGTTACTGTGGTAAGTAAAAGTAGAAAACTCTGGTCTCTGACTCAAATATTCTTGAGCATCAGGCCAAAATTGGATTCAACGAACAGCAAGGGAGAGGAAGATTTCATTAGAAGTAGTGATTACATGGCAACATGGATTAAATAGGTGCAGAATTGAGACAGAAGCATTTTATGCAGCATTTTGTAGGAACAGCTGTTTAGCAGGTTTTTTTTCAGCTCCAACTGAGGAGCTTCCTGTGCATTGTAGCATTTGGGCTTGTGTAGTGAGTGATGTGCAAAGGTCTAACAAGGCAATTCCATGAGGTGTTTGACTCATTTATTATTGATATCATAGTAAAAAAAAGTAGTTCTTAGTCACGTCGCTCTAACTTTCCATGCAAATTCCCCACATTCATCTGCATAAATTGTGCCCTTCCTGTCTTTGGTTAAAGGCTATTCTTTTATTTTCAAGGAAGGCCTTTTTTAAAAAATTTGGGTATTATATGAATTTTTCTTGAAATAAATCACTCTTGGGATAAGATTTGGATTTGAATTGCAAAAACCTTATTTATGCATGCAAATATCTTTTAATCACCCCAAATATAACTGTCATCCCAAATGCCATATAACTCATGCGAAGCCCAAGTGGGGCAGCCTTGTGACTTGATGTTTACATTTCTGGGTCTTGTAAGTATAGCTGTTATTCTTTTTCTTCTTTTTCTTCTTTTTTTTTATAGTAGAAACTTGGGAAGTAGGTCTTTTTCCCAGTGATACAGCTGAGGTCAGTCGAACGTGTTAAATATATTACCAAGATACAGCTCATCAAGTGATAAATATGTAAATACATTAGTTTAAATAGGTCTGGGCAAGGAAAATTAGCATCTCCAAGGGTATTTCCTGGTGTCCTCTAGTGACCAAAGCTTCAAAAATGGACTGTAGGAAAATAAGCTTTTAATTCTTTAGCGTCAGATTTTTTTTCCTGCTGTATAACAAGGACAGCCAGAATGTGGGAAAATTCAAAGCTTGCAATTTTTTCATTGCTCTTAGAATTTCAGGTAAAACAAAGTAAGTAAATAAAAGGCACTCAGGGAAACACTATTTGCATTTTTGCCGACTTGGGGCCCAATCATGAAATTCCAAAACTACACTGTGTATTTTACTGTGTATATGCTGTATTGTGTAGTACAGCTCAGGACAAAGTGGGAGGAACATTTCTTGGATAGGCATTCTGAAAAAAACCAGTCCATTGGAGGTGTGATGATCTGTTTGGTTGGGGTGTATTGACTAAGCCTGTGAAATACTCCTTTTGTTTTCCCTTTTTGTTTTGTGCTAAATGTACTGTAAATGCTTCATTGGAATCAGTGCAAAATGTTCATCATTCTTGTTCCTCTTGTGCATTTGCACAAATGTATTCTTCACTTTGTATATATATTAAAATTATTTTCCTGATTTGAAAAATGAGGAGATCTGATAAGCACAGTGTTGAGGACTGGAAAGCAAACAGTTCCCAGTTTATTGTGGAAATAATAAGTGGATTACATTCACATAGGAGGAAAATACTCTATTGCCACTAATTTAATCTGGAATTTTTTCTTGGGTGGAAAAGAGATGCTGATGTTCCAGTGAAATCTGCTGCAAGACAGGCACATCATTATTTTATAATTCTCCAGAAGTCCAAACCTTTGCCCCGAAAGAGTTCTGGGTTTTTTGTTGCTTATTCCATAGGAATAAGAACTCTCTTCATTAAAACTGTATGATAATAGTGAGAAGAATTTTTTATTATTCATAAATAATGGCTGTTGACCTGGAGAGCAGCCAGTGAGATGAGTGATACAATTGGCCTCTTGATTTTTAAAAGTTTTATTTATTTTTGGGCTCTGGCAGCAGCCTTTTGCTGAATTGAAGCGTTAATGCACATAATACATTTGGCATGACAGAGGATCATCTCCAAGCCATAAATCCATTGCTTAAGAGAAATGTTAATGAGGCTACATCTCAGATTTGATTGAATTAATGAAAAATAAAGGAAACATAAATATAATCAACGTTGAGAGGGGAAAGAAGCATTATGGACAACTTCCAAGTTGTTTGTAGATAGATAAAGAACAACCTGAGATGACTGCAAAGCTGGTTGTCAAAATAGCAATAAAAGTCATTTGCATCTGTTCAACATTTTATTCATCTATGTTGCTGGAACTGTTTGTTCAGGTGCATTAAGGATGAAAATGTGCAGACCAAATATTTCAGCAGGCAGGCAGTAAAATTGTGAAGCCATGATAATAACTTTGGGGAAAAAATTATGTATGTATTATGGCATCTGCATTTTGGCTGCTGTCAGTCGTGTTGGTTCCATGTTTCATGGAAGAAAAATATTTTCTAGTGGTTGTTTTTTGGCACTAGGAGAAAGTTGTGGAAGCTTGAGCAGCATTAAAATAGTTGTTAATGAGCTGTAAAATCATGAATAGGCAGAGGCAAAAGATGTCATTACAGGAAAAGATGCAATATTTTGCAAACCTGAAAATTGATTTATTCCATTTTCTTCATTTGCAGTTAGTTAATTTAAAATGGCTTGGGGGCACTTGGATGAGTAGGAAGGAAATTATTTTGTTTAACTGATTTGACCATCGCTATCAGCTAGTAGTCTGCAGTGTAAACAGCCTTCCCAGCAAGGTCTAGGAGTGCTCCAGAAATTGCCACTGCCTGAGGTCGGGCTGTGCTTTGATATCCCTCAGCACACTCGTGCATTCTAAGTCCCTTAAATCAGAGCAGGATTTGAGGATGACCAGGATCTGTCCCAGCAATCTCACTGATGTGGAGCTCGTTCTGCTCAGGATCAGAATTCCAGCTGCACTTCCTGGGTGTTCTCCTTCCTGAGGAGCAAAACTTTCCCCAGCAGAGCTCAGGGAACCCCAGAGTCAGCTCTTTGCACACGTGAAAGATAAGCTCTAAAATGCCGTTCACTTTTTCCTTCATCTTGCTCTTTGGACAAGTTTAGGTGCATTTATGACTCTGCTTGTTTTCAGGAGAGGTCAGAATGTTTTGCCCAGAAGTTCAGGTAAATTAAGGCTATGTTATATTAATTTTGGATTCATGGAAAGCAACAAAACTTTTCTCCTATGAGTTCTTAAATAAAGTTTTAATGGAAATTGATACTTCAGCACAGCAGATGTTCTCAGGCAATGCAGAGGTGCTTGTCCTTCAAAGATTTAGGTTCATATACTTAATAGTTCTAAAACACTATAATTTCTTCCGTTTTTCTTGTAAACATTTCTTTAAAAGCTGTGGCTGGCAAATCCTCAAACTGTTCTTTCAAGTCTCATACAAAATAGTAAATGTCTTTGATATGTAATAAAAGGATTCAGCGTACACATATGAAATCATATTAGCCAAGCTAAAAAGGATGGGGCTTTCACACTTTGTGCCTCATCACAAGATCCCTGAGAGCATAAAACTCTTCATGGGGGGAAATTGTTACTCAAGTGCTTGATTTTGACGGATGCTGTGATCTGTAGTCTTGAATGATAATCACTCTCACTGAAATCAACAGGAATATCAATAGGCAGAGATGCAATATTCTGCAGGAGCTGTTCTCTGCACGACTAAATCAAGCTGGACTGAGGATGATGGAGATTTTATTGATAGCTCTTTCTGTCATTGTGTTGGGCAGAAGCCAACAATGGGCCTTATTTCCACTTCCTGGGAAATGGTTGTTTTCTCTATCTGTGCAAAATGGACGTAAGAAATTGGGCTTTGTTACCAACAGTTTTTATACCCACTTTACTCTGTCTCTCCTTAAGTGCAAATAACTTAGCATGTTTTTATATAAAGGCTCCTTATTGGTTCATACCCAGTTTTGATAACAAAGTTTTGTTATTGTTGTTCTTTGGGTGAAGGCAAGATTTGTTGATGACTGAGTGATGAGCATAATGTAACTCCTATATCCAAGTAATGCTATCTTCAGCATCCAGAGCCTACCATTGGAAAGGAAACATATTTTAAAATGTGGCTTTTGAACCAATTGCACACCTGTGTAACCATTGGTATACTTGACCATCTAAAATATTCCTGAATCTTGGATTAGGAAGTGGTGCTCTGATTCTTTTTGGAAGGTTCCATATACCTTTGTAGTAATTTCCATCCTTCTAGCATTGAGCTCCAGTTAATGCAGTCAACCCTGCCTGGCAGCCTTTATGTCCCAGAATCAAGATTTTTCTTTGTGTTGTACTGAGAGATAAGCAATCAGCAGACCTGGGGAAATCTGACAGTTATGTTAGACTGCACCACTTTTAGACAAGAAGGTATAAATATGCTTTATCAGCTTCCACAGATTTTAAACGATTTTTTGAGCTACTTATCTTTCCTGATTTTACTTGGGAAGTGAAGTAACTCCTTTCTTATAGCTAGATAGTTTTGATCTAACAAATTAATGGCAAGCAAAATAAAAATAGGTTAGATTAAAGATGGCTTGCCAGATGATTTGTAATTGGCTGCTTTTGTGACAGTGACAGATGAAGTGTAGGGACTTTTTTGGCTGTAGTGTATGTTCTGTCACTATGTGCAAACCTCATGTTTGGAGAAACATTCATTCAAAGCGTTACAGGAGAGCTGCAAGGAGTAAATAGTTAATTAACAGCTAAAGAACCTGCAGATGGTGGTTAACAACATGGCATAATATCTGGGTTCTGTGTGCCACAGGAAACTCACTGGAGGCTGGAAAATGGTTTTCTGTAGCAGCAATTTACTTCTTTCAAAGGGGAGGCATTAGTGAGGTAGTAATCAATAGGGAGTACAGGAACATACCTGCCAGCATGAGAAGAAAAATTCTATCTGGGGTGAAAAGACAAAGCCTCACTGTTGTGGGGCTTTGATCCTTCTTATGGTGAGGAGAGGACATGATGTTAGCTGTGAGGCTGCTCCTACAGGTACATATAAACAAACCAGAAAGATCAAACAGCACTAATGGAAAAGCACCAAACCCCAGCCTGTGGGCAGATGGACAGGGTTTATTTACTGTTGAATATTCTTTGGATCACAGTGGGTGCTGTATGAAAAGCCAAACAGAACATGAGCAGAAGTGCTGTTGCACAGACCATCAGCAATTAGCCAGCAGCAAACAAAGGGATCCACGAAGAGCTCCAGGAGCACTCCAGGAGTATTTGCAAAACACAGAAATGTCACAAGATACTCAAACCTGTGCAGTGAGGGACTTGAATAAACACTAAAGTACTATTTAGCTGAGCTGTACCAAATGATTGACTCATGCAATTATCAAGTCTCAAAAGATGAGTTAATTCCTGATAGATCAGTAATATGAACAAAGAAATTTTAAAAATTCGAGTCATCGGGCTCACACTGAATGCAGGATAAAAGCAGAGATGATTCATTAAGTTAGGGAATTAATGAAAACAGAAGAATTGAAATAAAATTAATGCAAAAATAGAAACATACAATTAGTAGAGAAAATACAATTGAATACCTATGGGTAGTGGCGGAAAATAACATGATAATGAAAAATAACCTGCATGGGGACTCATGCTGTAATGGCAGTTAAACAAAGTAAACTTGTAGATGGAAAAATTGAAGGAACTGTTAACGATCTGGTTTAAACCCAGAAAGGCAAAGAAAACTGAGTCTCTGTGTATAAACTAGGAGGAACTTAAATATACCCCAAAACAAGATTGAAACCAAATGAGGTTGGATGTTGGTGCCAAAAAATTAATGTATTTTATTTAATAGTAAAACAGGCAGAAAAGAAAGAAAGAGACAGAGACAGAAAGAAGGAGAGAGAAAGAAAGAAAGAAGGAGAGAGAAAGAAAGAAAGAAGGAGAGAGAAAGAAAGAAAGAAGGAGAGAGAGAAAAAGACAGCAAGAAAGGAAGAGAAAGAAAGAAATAAAGAAGGAAGGAAGGAAGGAAGGTCTGACAGTTCCTTGTTCTTATTTATTGACATTAGAGGGTCTAGTAGTAAATACTCATGTGTGAAACATTTGTGGTTAACCAGTCTGTATCTTCCCTTCAAGGAAACCTTTCTTCTTGCCCTACTGTGTATCCATTAAAACTAGTTTTTCCTAAATACATCTTGATGGGTGAAAAATGAAACATGAGAACTGTGTCATTATAGATAAGAATAGCTTTACTCTGATGATATCACAGATTAAAGTTCTAAAATGAAAAATATGTATCAAATCAATATCCCATGGAAACTCTGTGGTCGGATTGCAGGGAGAAACAGGTGAAAAAAGTCAAACATTTCAGGAATGAGAAATCAGAAATCATGATATGAAAGCATTAAATCAAGAGTATAACATTTTGCAATTAGTGTTTTTGCATTTTTAGCCTTTTTCTGTCCTAATCTGCTTGCAGGATTTATTTCTATAATAGTGGCTTTTTGTTATGTAGTCCACAAAACCCCTCAGGAATTTATGGGTTACTTTAAAGGAGCTTTGCCTCCCCAACTGAGCTTTCTTTTTCAGCTGAAAATCAAAGATATATGAAAATTGATGGTGTTACAACTTTGCTGTCCTCTAGTAGCACAGACAAATTGTCAAATACATGGATTAAGGGAAGTTACCTATATTTTCTCACTTCCAAGATTATGTTGATCTCTCAAAATATTTATTTTTGCATCTCCTTTAACTGACTTCAGCATTAATTTCTGTAAAGGCATTTTATATAAATCAATATAAGTTTAGTCAGGTTCAGTCAAACATAGCATTTTGTAATCTTCTTCCCCAGGTAGGAATAAAAAAATCTCTTGATACTTACCTGAACAAATTGTTATGAAAATATCCCCTGCCTGTAGTAACAGTATTCATTTGCTACTTCTTTAAAGAAAATTGGGTATTCCTCTAGCAATTTGAGGAAATACAAAAGAGAAGATATTTCCTTACATTTCAAAATAATCATGTCTGCTTAGTATTGCTTATAGTTTCCTCCCATTTCATCCCCCAATCCTTTGAAGTCTTTGGTAGCATTGGCTTAAAACAAAATGAAACACACAACAAATCTAGATTTAAAGGAAATACTCTGTATGGCTGAAGCATGTTTTCTTTTTCTAATATACTTCGATAATAATGACTTTTTGGTCACACTTTCCTGAGGTTAATAGAACCCTTTTGGGGGCCATGTCTGTCAGTGATGAAGTACGTTGACCTGGCGACACATCCAAAGAGATTTTGAAATACTGAACATTTGTATTCTTGCTCTCTTTTTAAAAAATACATTCTTTTGGTCGTTTTTTGTTTTTTTTCTTCCTTCCAGTCCTAAACCCGTAAATACTGAGGTCAACGGTTCAAGTGTTGCTGGTGTGAATGTTATATAAATCACTGGGAGATGCATGACTGGTTTCTGACAGCCTGCCTCCTTGGGTTTTGCCAGCAGGATAAAAATATTTGAAAAATTTGGGAAGTTTGCTTTAACCTCAGTGTTTGGCCTTTGGCTCCATTGTGGCACTGTAGGTTTGCTGGGAACAGAAGGAAGGAGAATTTGGGAATCTTTATGAGTTTTCACTGCCTTGTCCCACTCCATATCACGGTAGAAAGCCAGCCCAGTGTATTTAGCTCAGGCTGTGCTCCTCCTCTGCTCTTTGTGGTCTGTGAGGTCCCTGAATATTCCTCATACTGCTGCCTGCTCCTTCCCCTCTTCACACAATAAATATTGATGTTACTGCTGACCACCTTTGCAGAAAGACTGAGGAACAATCATGTGTTCACCAGAATATCCATACAGAAAGCAGACATCAGTGTGTTACGAGAGAACAATTTTTGTCTAGCAGTAAGGTTTGTTCTAAGAGCTTTGGTAAAATTCTCAGTGGATTATTTTTCTTATACACCAATATACTCTTGGGATCTAGCTGGTTTTGCAATTACTTTACACCTCTTCCTCCTGGGGAAAAAAGAAATAAGGATTAGTGTAATATAGCTATGGTAAGACAAGTTGATTTCATTCTTGTGCTGTTTAAGTGATTGGAATTGTCAGATTTTTCTGACTTTAATCCCTTTTGATTAATTTCCCTATTTTATCCTTAAAGTAATATCTTGCTCTTCTACAAAATCGTTCCGCAGTAACCTTGAATATTTAGGGACACTTTTCTGCTCTCAGTTATAAAACTGTAAATCCGCAGTAATGCTACACAGTTTCAAGGCTTTGCTTTCAATTTACGCTGGAATGTACAGTCCTGGCTCTTACAGTAAAAGTAAAGGAAAAATAAAAAAGCTGTCCTTGAAATTTTATTCAATAGTAAAACTACAATCCCAAGGTAGCAGGGAATTCTGCTGACAGCTCTGCAGGTTTAGATAGGAGTGTGTGACTAGATCTCACAGTGTAAAGGTCTTGCTTGGAAGGAAATTCTCTCCAGATTGTAAGAATCTCATTGAAGGAATTAATATTTCTCCTTTTTCCTTAAGGCTGATTTCTTGTGAAATCAAAATTTCTCCAATTAGTACATTTATTGCTGTATCAAAGTGATTGCATTATACATTAGTTCTGTGTGGAAAGATGTATTAGGGAAATACACTGCTTTTATAAAATATATCTATTTTTGGTATGTTTTAATTCTGAGGCTTTGAAAGGTTGCATTTATCTTAAAATTACTGTCTGCATTCCCTATAGGGGAATAGTCTTTTCTCAAGATTTTATTTGCATGACAGAACATTTCAAGACTTGACTTGAGCAAGTCATAACCTTCTGGTACACTGATTAATGCTCCTCTCTTCTCATGTGCCCCCTCTGAAAATTAAGTTATGTGCCAAGGAATATAAACATGCTGCTTGCAGTGAATAAATATTCCTGTTAGAAGAATTTTGTTCTTTGCTTATGACTTTTGGAAGTCTCTGGACTTGTGTTTAAATGGGCATAGAAACCTTATTGCCCTTTACGTTAGGGAGGTCGAGTGATATAGTGTCAAGAAACATTCAGGTTCTTTGCTTTAAATTTGTGAGTTCTCTTCTCTGGAGCCACAAATAACCTCAGTTTCCAGGGCTGTGAGACCAGTTTATCATCTTTATTGTTCTTAAATTTAGCCAAAACAATAAAAGCAAGTTCCAGGAGGAATTTCATTTGCCGCCAAGTGACAAGAGCCTTTAGTTCCTTTCTAGACTCTGACAGTGATACTCCTGGAGAAAAGAACTGAAAAGCAACAGATGCTGAAAACCTCTCATTTTGCCTCTCACTTTCAGCATTATCTGCAGAATATTTAAATAACTTTTTTTGAGTTTTAAAACCTATCATTATACCATATCTTTAGGCATCTTTGGAAATTTCTCTCTAGTGTTCCTCCCCCAAACTGTCACCTTGATTATATAATTTAGAAAGAATGTAATAATAAAGATGATTCCTCAGAAACATGTGAAATGGGTTCTTTTTCTTATGTATATTTTGCAATTGGTGTTTATCATTAAATCTCACCATTGGTGTAAAAGCTTTATCAAAAACATTTATGTTAACTCAAATGTTTTCAGATGTCTTATGCATTAAAATGAAAAAAAAACACTTTCATAGTTTACTTTTCAAACTCTGTTTAAAGTGTATTTCTGCTGTAACATGAAAACAATAAAATTCAAAGCAATGCTTGGAAAAGCCACAAAGAAAAATTCTGGAGTTAAAGAAACCCATCTTGCCAGAGTATGACAGAGAATAGGGCCTGGTTTTTCTTTTGGTTTCACATACTCCTGGAAAAGGAAGCTCAGCTCAACCTCAGTAGCAATTCTTCCTGGAAAAAAAAAAAAAATTGTTATCAGCTTCCAAAGCTTTGATTTCACCTGGTGATCCCTCAAGGTTTTCAGCAAAGCATTCTAGCTGGAGCACAAACAGAACTCTGCCAGGGAACTTTTAAATGTATGTGGATGTGTGTTTATCAAAAACAACTTTATCAAACATTGATAAGAAAACTAGAAAGAAACCTGATAAGATTACTCAACTTTTCTTCAAAAATAGGTACTAAGTAGAATGGAAAGAATTTTCATTAGACATAATGCAGTTGTTAAGAATAAGTCAGCTATAAAGTACCTCTAATCAGTTCTTTGAACAAATGAAAACCAGCTATCGGTTCTTGGAGTAACATGAACCAGGTCAGGGAGAACTGACTTTCACCCCACTGCAGAAAGCAATCAATTAGTCAAGTGCTTTGATTAGTTGATTGAGAAACACCTAGGTACTGAATATGTATGAGATTCCTAAATCAGCATCCTCAGATCAGCAGATGATTTCTTTCAAATCACTTGTCCAGCAAGTTTGAATGGTTTACAGTTCATGAATATACATTTGTCCATGCATTTATACATGAAATCCCTGATTCTGCTCCTGGACTCTTAAGTAGGGAGTGGCTGTTGACAGTCAGTCTGTGATAATAGTGCATGATTTATTTTATTTTCCATTTTCCTTTCTTGTTTCCAACATATTCCACCGCAGTCATTTTAATGTGTGAGGTTTGCCTTTTTTAATAGAGCTGTACCTGAACAGGAACTCACATTTAGGAAACAACCCTGAATGTTGGCCATGATGTTCATAGGTACCTGTGCTTTTCTCTAAGATCAAAGGAGTCCTGGATATATGGACTGCAGAAATTCTTGCCACAGTTTGTGCCTTCTGGGTGATTTGTGTAGTTAATCCCTGTCTTGGGGGTTTGACCATCTTCAGTCCTGGTGTGCACAAGTGGGAAGGACATTGCCCATCCCTTTACCTTTCCTTTGCATCCTCCCTGCTCCTCTCTCACTCCAAATCTTTGCCCTCACACAAAGGCAGCCAACTCTGCAATCTCCAGATACCATGAAAAGTGTTGCCATCCAGCCTAAGCTCTGAGAAGCCTAATGGTGCCAGCCCTTGGAAACACTGACCTGGAGAATTATTTGTCTCATGTTGAAGGAGCTGTCTGGTACCTTCCAAGGCTCTTATTTGTGCTGCATTTCCTTCATCTCTAAAATGAGATTAATTATATCTTCCATATAGCTGAGTTAGGAGGCTTTTAATATGTTCTACTACACTTCAAAAGTATAAACTGCTCCCTCAGTGTAAGCACTGTTACTGTGTCATGGTAAGTCCTTACTTCTGCTTCTGTCTCACAGATTCTGACTGTATTTCAATGAATGAAAGCTCCTGGTCCTTCCTTCACCCATCTGATTTAGCTGGGGCTTTGTACTGCCACAATCAACATTACATACTATGCACAGCTGTAACATCAGATTTTAACACCAATTAATTTCATGTGGTAAAATCTGAATTTGGCAGCAGGTTTTGAATAAGATCATGATACAACTGTCTGGGACTCTTTTCAATAAAACTAAATTATTTACAAGAGAAATATTAAAATCCACATAAAAGGAAATTGAAATACTATAACATTATATTTTTGTAAGCAAATATTACACTGAGAGTACTTGAAGTTAATTCAGAAACAGCAGGGAACCTCATTAATGTTATATAATGCAGATAAGTATGTCTGACTTCACAGCAAGCATCTTTTATTTTGGGTGTGTTCATGAGAACTGTAGCAATATTTCAAGTTTTAGTTGCAAATATTCATTATTATTAGCTTCCATGAAATTATTAGTATTCTGTTGGTTCCTATTTTGTTGTCTTGTTCATTAAATTCTGAGCACTTATAACACACTTGTCAAGCAGAAATGCCCTTTGTACACGGAAGTGACAAGCTGACAAGAGTTACATGATGATTTAAGTCCTGACTTCAATACAAGTAAACCCCACAGGGGGGGAAAAAAGCAATCCCATGTCAGCAATTGTAATAGATACAAGCCCAATAGACACCCCAGTGACACTCCAAAGGTTTCAGGACTTGCCAAAGAAGCCAATTTCACAAGGACCTCATTTGGCAGCAAAATTTGTCAAGGAGGGGATAGATTTTCCATTGAAAAAGTGACAGAAACAAATTGACAGTCATGTTTTGAAGTTGTTGGAGTTTGCCATCTTAGAGAAAGGAGAAACTTAACAAAGTCCAAATGTTTCATCATCTTTAAAACTGAGCGTTCCATTTGCTTTTTTGGAAATTTGGTACATTTTTCCATTATGTACCAGGATTGTTAAATAACAATAATTATTAATATGTATAAGAATGCATAACTATTTATTTTACCTACATAAAGAATATGAATGTAAAATAAATAGTTAAATAATAAACAAAAGGAACCAAGAAACTAAAAACTGAAACCTTGAAGCACATTATCATCTGGGGAATAACAAAATCTCTGGTTATGTTGTAAATTTTAATTTATTCTGAAAGAATTCAGTTTGTGATAGCTCCTCTGAGCATTCATTTGGTGCTTTTGAAAAAGAACTATATTATGGCTACAGAACTCATTACAGTTGCAGCTTTGATTAAAAGCCTCTTGGTTTACTGAATAAGTTAAGTAAGATCAGTAAGATCTTCAGTAAGATTCATGAACACACCACCACCACATAGTCATGTGCATCTTGCTAAGCTTTGAAAAAAAATACAAGTTTCCAACTTGAGTCACAAATCTTCCCCTTAATGTTTGATATTAAATGATATTTGTCACAGTCCTTCAGGTTTTTTCTCTTGCTTTGAGGAGAGCTTTGATGAGTTGCAGGAGTCTCTGTCCATAAACCCCTGGAGCACTGGAGGCCTCCTGCAAACTTACAGGAAAATCAGGGGGCCCATCTTTCAACTGATGAAGAAGATGGTTCCCCTGTTACTTCCTTCATAGTAGATTCAGTTATTTGCTGAATGGGTTTTACTTTTAGGCTGGAAAAACACTAAGTTCATGTAATATATATCAAGAAGGAGAATTTCTATCCACTACCTGTTTTGATGTAGAGTAGGCAGTAATTGAAGTGTAAGATCTCACAGACAGTTTGTTCCTGGTATGTTTTACTGAGATATTTTTGTGAAATATACAAGAAAAACAACCTGGGAAAACATTTTTGTCCCTTTTTTTGTGTATTTTTTTGTCTTCTAGAGGAAATGTTAACTTTGCTACAGAAAAAAGTAAATCATTAGAGTAGCTATGGGGAGAAAGATATCTCCCACATTCACCAGGGAGTTTAACTTTGGCACATGAGGGGAAGAGGAGCATGCAACAGGCATTGGAACAGCAAAAATGAAAAAGGAATGATAAATGGAGTTTGAATTTGCTGTGCAGGTGCCCTGTACAATGAAATCTTGCAGATAAAAGAAAAGGTTAAATAAATTCAGGGGGACTGATTGGTTTGGTTTAATGGTGTCAGACTAAAGTGGAATCAAAGTTTTTCTTCTTTTGATACTACAGGGTCTGAAAGTCCCAAATTACTATTAAAATTAATGAATTTGAAAGTATTCATGAGGAAAGAAATCACCTGTGGTTGGGATTTTTGCTTCCTTTAAGAAAAAAGGTTCTTAGCAAGTTTTAGTACACCTAGGAGAACAAATATTAAAAAATGTCAGCTTTACTTATCTTAACTTGAAATTCAGTATTTCAGAAAATAATGTTGATGTGATAAATGCTTCTTCCAAAAGTCACGGAGAATGAATTGAACCCTTTTTCCCCATGGTGCTCTGTCAGGCAACTGTGATTTGTGGCATTTGTTTCAGCTGCAAAATTCATAAAGACGAGCAACTCAGATACTTATCACTGACTGCAGCGACTTAGTCAAAAAGATCTACAAAGCAAGGAAGCTCAGAACAGAAAATGTTATGGACCTTCTGGTATTCAGCTTCCTGAAATGTTTGAATTATGGATAATTCCTTCCTCAGGACTGGCATTCTGCTGCCTCCTGTTTATCCTCCTATGGTATTTTAAGTTATCTTAGCATCTAATGAAAAGAGATTTGATTTACAGAAGTGCACAGAGGGAGCAGTGCATCTCTCTCTCCAGAAATGGAAAATTGAACAAAGTTGGCCCATTGAGCAGAGCCCAGTGGGAGCAGAGCAGGTGTTGCAGGAGCTGGGAAACTGTGGAAGAAAGGAGAGCCCCAGGAGATGGATTTGGTGCAGCAGAATCCCTGAGGGCTCATACCACGCTTCAGTTTTGTGATGATGTTCTCTGGTGAGGAAAAATAAAAAGAGTTATTTCTGCTTGTTCCAGAGGTGTATTCCAATAATGTTGAGGTGCTCATGCAGGGGAATATACATTTTAAAAATGTGTGCATTGGGTGATCACCTTGTATAGTTTCAGTTTACATTTTTACCCACCCATTCAGTGTTGTCCAGGCATGGCTGGAGAACAATAGAACTTCTCAAGCAGCTCATACAAATCAATTTTCTGTTTTAAATGTATTCCAAGCTATCCTGTTTGGTCTAGAACAAACCATTAATTTCTACAAGGGAATTTGTTTTACTAAGCATTTGCAAAGCTGAACCCCATCACTAGAGGATAAAAGGAGATTAATCCATGCAGGATTTTAACTCAGCCCATGGGCCTGGTGTTGACAGCACATCAGTGCTGGTGATTTCAGAGATGCCAGTTCATCCAGATCTTGATTCATCTCACAATTAATTAGCATGGAAAAAACCACCAAACAATAAAAATAGCTGAAAATAAAGCACATATCTCAGAGGCAGATTTCGACTTCGGACTCCCAGTGTGTTAGTGATAAAACGAAGTTGTCTTCAGGGAATTAGGATGCTGATGGAGAGGAAAATGTGTGATCATTTGTAAGGCAGCAGCCTGCTCAAGACTTGTGTAATGGTTTCCTTATTTCTGTAGAATTGAATTAATTTGTCCTATCAAACACAAATCAGTGCCTGTCAGTTACAGACTTCTTTGTGATTCTTCCATGCAATCATAGCTTAAAGTGTAAGGTGAGTTTTGCAGGACATAGAACTCAGTTACTGTAGACATTTCTTGTATTTCTAAAAAGCCCAACATGAACCATTATTAAAAAAAAAGTTAAAACTCCCACATAGTATATTTACTTAGGAAAAAAACTAATTGTTTTCATAGCTCATTTTTGCTTTGGTATTACTTAAAAAGTATATAATAGAATAAAACAGCTTAGAAACACTGATGCTATCGCCTGTAGAAGTAGCAGAGAGCTTTTAGATTACTGCTGGCTGAGAAAGGAGTTCAGCAATTTTAGGCAAGGAAGCCATCATTTGTTGTTGGATTCAATTTATTTTTTTGAGAAAATAAGTTTGTTTTTTTTTTTTAAATGAGAGTTTCACCTAAGTCATATCCAACAGCCCTTCTAAGAGAGAATCCTCCAATAATTCAAATTTTGGCTGTCAACTCTTTCAGCTTAATAAAATGTGATGATTGTACAGTGCCTGTCACTGTAATATCTGTATCCTTTGTGGTCCCACACTTTTACATTAAATATTTTTGAAGTAGGCAAGAATGGTAATATGACCTGAGCAGAAGTGAGGTTCAGTTATCATATCTATAGGTCTGAATCTTCCTCAGGACAGAACACAAGTTTCAGGGGACACAGTTCACTGCCTGAAATACAAAATCCTCCTTCCTTCCCTCACCAGCTTTTCCATAATATATTATTGCTGTTTTCAAGATGGAAAGAAAAACAAAACACCACTTGTAGAAAAGAAACTGAAGATGTGTTATTTTCTATTGAATATTCTTTCCATATGTAAAGGATTTTTAAGCTACTCTGCATTCCAACTTTCTCCTGTTAGTACCACTTGAGGTATATTACTATTCTATGTGTGTTGTCAATAAACAAATCAAGAAAATATGCCTGAGTTTGGGAGCTTGGTGAAGGATACTGTGTTTTTACTTATTGTACCTCCTCCTATTCAAGTGTCTTTGTTTCCTAGCTACCATTTGTATTTTCTTTCAATCTCTGCTGAACATGATCAGAATTTACATTTACTACTTAAACAGCTGTGATGCCAAGATCCTTTTGGGGCAAATTTTGTGGTATATTCATGAGTGTGCACTCCAGACCACTCATATCCCTGGTGTTTGCAGTGATCCTTCACATGGCATTTTGAGTTCAGAGGAATCTGTATATGAATAACGAATGCAGTACTGGGCATATTTTAGACTGTACTTTCAAAAAACCTCTGCTGTGTTTTAAATACTCAGTATAATTTTTTATTGTTCCAGTTGGGACAGTTTACACAAATTGAGTGTGTACAGAACCTCCTGGCAGGGCTGAAGTCAGCGTTTGAATTGGGAAAAGCTTGATCTGCTTGAAAAAATATTATGTGAATTAGGAGAATACCGTGTATAGCTGTTGTATATGTGAATAATCTCTTGAGGAAATTATTCCAGCACCATTGTGTAAATATTTGGGAGGGAATGGGATTCCATAATCCAAAAAACAATTACATGACTGCAATGCTTGTTACGATAACTTCTCTTACGAAAGCCCGTCTTTAAATCTTTGATCTTATTCTACCTATCTTGATCCCCATTTTTTTTGTCTTTGCCTCCCAGCTTTTCTCCTTTCCATCTGAATAGTGCTTGTATGGCATTGAACATCAACATCTCCTAGATAACAGAACGTTACCACTGTGTTTCAGCATCAACAGAGGGATTGAAAAACAGCTTTAGGATCTCCACATGTCCTGTCAGTGCAGTGGCTCCCACCGTGCTTAGAGCTGGGTTTTACAGGAAAAGGTGCCCCTTAATGAAGCTGATCTGAAACCCTGGCAGGCAGTACAGCTCCAGGCAGAGCTCTCCAATATCCTTCTGCCCTTGCAGAAGAACACCACCAGGGTAAGGCAAGGAAAGGGGTGACTCTGTCTGGGTGTTACATGAGTAATTTGTTTTATCCTCTTTCTGTCCCGACTGGGCAGCTGCCATTGCCTGGCTTGGCATACAGTCATGTTTTTATATCCCCAGGAATCTCTGTAAAAAGATTGATCTGTCATTTCACTCGAGGTTTGCAATGTGGCTAGCACTCTCCAAACATCTGTTTTCACAGCTACGCTCAGAAATAGCCTCTACTGAGACATTTAATGCAATTCAGTGAGCTATTTTAAAAATTACAACAAACGTTGAGCCGCAACCCTTGGTTATCTGTGGAATACGTTGTAGCTAAGCAAGTTTGATGTGACATTCATTCCCATAACACAGCACAGTGCAGTAGTAGATAGGGAGGCAGGAGAGTTTGGGGGTGACAGGTTGGGACAGGTCCTTGAGCCCCTCTTTTGAAGCAGTCAAGGATTTATTTATATGTCATTTCTATGCTCTGAGACATCTTTTACAGGAGAATGCAAAGACTAAAGGACTAAAGCCGCAGTAGTGCCAGCTAAGCCAATATTGTATGTTATGATAATTAATACATTTTTATAGACTTTGGTTCTTCAAAGTACTTTGTATCTCCTTGGGGATGCAAAGTCCCCTGATGTCCACTGACAGGGATGAGTTGAGGCTTGTTTAGCCCTCTGTGTTCTCTTCACAAGAGCCCTCAGAACTCTTTTTGTTGCTACACTCAGTGAAAGCATAGAGCTGAGGCTTTTTATATTCAGCAGTGTGATCAAGTCACTCCTGGTGTTAGAGAATAGGTTTCAAGCGCTGCTTCTGTTTTTGCAAGTGCCAGTTACCATAACGTTCCTTTGTTGTGGGTGCCTTTTCGTCTTGTTCCTGAAATGGCATTAATCCACCTCCTCCAATTTAATGGATTAAAAAGAGACAATCAGTTAAAGTAATTGAGTAATTGAGACCATCATTTCATCATCTTTGAATAGGGCAAAGCCTGTGTCCTTTGCTGTAGGTCCTTGTGTAGCACAGTACTGTCAAACATCACATCATTCTAGAGCTGCTTTGTCACAGCGCATGAGAGGAGACGTTCTCCAGCACCATGGAGTAGAGAACACTCTAAAATGTTTAAGAGTGCAACAAGTACATAATTCCTTCTACCTCAGAAATCCATGGGAAGTAAAAGGTGGTGTAAGTCACCGAAAGAAGAGGCTATGTTGTACATGTGGATATTTTAGAAATATATAGAAATGCGTATTTACAGGTATTTCTATTTAAAAGTTCTCAGGGCTTTTACTCTATACACTTCATAAGTGAACAAGAAAATGTCATCTTGGGCAGAAATTATCACTGAATTTCTCACTGATATCTAATGAAGCTGTGCCAGCTGTGTGTCAAGAAATTTAACCCTGCTTCATATCTAAATGGTTGTTGGCAGCTTTGGGCCCTTATAATGCTTTAAAACTGCAAAATTACTCGAATTGCTTCTCTCAGAAGAAACCAATTTGGGATGAGAGTTATTCATGTGTGCAGTAAATTGATGGTCCTTGCACTGCAGTGTATGGAGAGTCATTGCTGCAAACCTGCAGGGTAGGAGAGCCAGAGGTCAAGTGGGGATGACAGACATGAAATAGTTTAGGGCCATGAGACTATTACTAAATTTCAAGATTTTAGTAGTAGGTTTTTTTTCCTCCTTCATACAAATTTACATCAGGTACCAGCCCTTCAGGTTATTTGCACAGGCAAACCTTTCATCTTGAGCCTCTGGTACAATCAGTGCACAAGTGTGTAAGCAGCCAGGGGCAGGTGGAAAATGGCATTTTAAGGTGCTGGTTAGACAAAAGGCTTCTCTTACCTGTATGTCCCCATGGGGGATGGAGCAGCAATTCATTTCTAATTCTTCTTGACTCATTTCTCACTCTTCTCAGTGTGTGAAGCCCTTCTTGTTTGCTCTTCTTTTGCTGTAAAGATTGGTGAAATGATCTTCCAGGGAGACAGATCAGTTGCAAAAAATCTGAGCTCTCTTTCATCTCTCTAAAGAGAGGGGGAGTTGAGAGGGGAGAGAGCTTTTGGTCAACAACCTCAAAAGGCACCAAAGAGGGCCGGCAGCTCCTCTACCATAATGGGTTTTTAATATCATACATTGTTTGTAGCTCTGAGAGCTCACTCAGTTGCCAAAAGGTTACACCGGTTCTGTAGTTGCACATAAGTTTTGCTGAGTATTTGGGGATTCTGTTTGTAGTTCCCAAGTTGTTAATTTTTTTTTTCAATTTCAATTGAGTAGATGGAGGCTTTATTTCCCAAATGCTTTGGAAGAGAAAGTTTAGAATAGTGCTGCCTGTGTTTGTCCACTCCTTAGTTACAGAGGATACAGTTTGTTTTGGTTTTTTTTCTTTGCTATTTACAATTATCTTTATCCATATATATATATAAAATACATGTAAAATTAGATACTCTTTAAAGGTTTGGGTATAAGATGAACAAATGACTGAGAAGGTACTTTTTTTTTCTCACATCACCAACAAGAAGCAGCAATGTAAAACATCAAAAATTGTGTTATGGATGTATCCTATATTAAAAATCCTGGCAGTCTAAGGACAAGGGTAATGGTTTATTTTGAGATTCAGTTTTTGGCGTGATTTACTGATTAGCAAATTCCACGTTAATTTGTGTTATTGAGCTTAAATATTACACTAATTAAACCATCTTTCTTATAAATTTGCCTCTGATTTTTATCATGACTAAGGCTTCACAGTGAGATTCCATTTTTTTTTTTTAATTTGAGAAATATTAGATATATTAGTAAACCACTAAGGGCAAACAAGTTGTACAATAAACTCTTTCTGATCACAATCTGTAGCAGTTGTTCAGGTTGTCAAGAGTCAATTATATTTAGGTAAATTAAGGTTTAAGGCATATCTTATTCATCTTTAAAACTCATCAAATGCATTGCCCAGGCATTCAAGTCATGAAACTGTTCACATTAACTGTATTTATTCCTTTTATAAATATTACTCAGAGGCTTGCTAAGTAGCAATATTGTACTCTAATGAGCATATGTATGCTGCAGAGCTTTCAGGGAGATTTAGTTCAGTGATTACGACTCCTTGATCTGCCAATCTGCACATCAAAAGAATCTATTTTGTTTTAATACTCTGTCTACCAATATTAACTTCACGGAAGAGGTGACCCCCCCCACTAGTCAGTATGTTCTAAAACTATTTGGGGATTGTATTTATGCCACTGTAACACTGCTTCTGTCTAAAGGCACCTCAGCATCTCATGTAGCACAACATCAACAGATGAAAGGCAGAGAAGATAAAAGGCAAAGAGAATGTTACTAATTAACTCTGGATATCTAACGGCCCCATTTCCAGTCCAGTCTCCAAAAATATCTGGCATGCACAACAGGCTCCAGATGGATTGGCTGCCATACACATATGGCTGCAAATAACCAGGGTACATGTCTTGGGTTTTCCTTGTTGGGTTCCTGGCTTGTGGGAATGGGATGGCTCACAGCTGTGACACAGAAACATAAAGAGATCCCAGTGCACTGGCACATCTCTAATAATAATTCGATTTTAGGCCCAAATGGGAGGCCAAATGGTTGCTGGTGTTAACTGAACACTGCAGGGATAGGGCTTCTTTTCCCATTTCATGCACATTTGACTCGTGTGTATTGTTGGCCTTTCTTGGGGTCTCCACTTGTTCTTACGAATAATTATAAACACAGTGAAAATTATAATTTTAATTTTTTTATTATTATTATTTCACTCTCTCTGTGAGGTTCAGTTTCACCCTTTGAGTAAGTCAACTACCTGCACACCAGCATATCTGGGTTTTAGGTCAGCAAAGGTCTGTCATGTTGGCTAGATAAAACAACAGAGAAAAACAGGAATTTCTTTTCTGAATTACACAAACAAGTCCAATGTCCCCTTTTTCACAGGGGTTTGAGACAGACGCATTAGAAAAAAAAGTGTGTTAAAATTGGATGATAAGCAAATAGGCAGGAATTTGCTTCATACACAGCACTGTCCTTTGAAGGCCACTTCAAAGACACCTTCAGAAACAGAGAACCTCCCTACAGCTGCAGGCAGCAGGGCCAGCAGGAATGATACAGAGAAAAGAGGACCTTCTGTAGCCAGAGCACACGTGTTAATTTAATGTGCCAGATATATATATATATATATGTGAGGGGTTTGGGATGCCAGTGGGCACCGTGTGTGCAGGGAGCAAGTGAAGCAGAAAGGAGCCACGCACAGCCAGCCACAGTCATCCATCACAGCCACCCAGCACAGCTGCACACATCTGCCCATTAGATCTTCCCCTGGGCTTTCACAGATACCGGCTTAAGCCTTGAAATATTTAAGATTTAAAATCCTTTGTGTGGTTAATTATGTTAATTCTAGGTATTCTTGCTGTCTGCATAAATGCTCAATCCTTTGGGGACCTCGTTAAGTTATTAGTTTCACTTTCCTGTGACAGTGATGCTGCAGTTCTGGTCAGCATGAAAAAAAAAAAAGCCCTTTAGTCTGTGAATTTGCATAGAACAGCCAAAGTTTTGAATTTTGAGAAACTGAGCAAAGCGTTGCTGTTTTCCTGATATGTGAACAAATGTCAAGTCTGAAGAAGGACATCTTGTACACGTGGAACTGTAAATGGACTGGGTATTTTTCACTCCAGGAAAGCTTGTTTGAACATCCCAGGGGAAAATCCTACTTGCTGTTTTAATAAGACTTGCCTGTGTTTTGCCTTAAGAGCAAGAAGTGTTGATACCAGCCTCAATCCTAAAGCTTTCTTAAGCCAATACATAGGGCAGTGGAAAATCTGCTGCGCTGCCGGTGCCCTGTCGTGCTGAGAGCTCTCTGCAGTGTTTGTTTACCACCTGCCTCCACAGAGGAAACGGCAAATGGGGCCTTTGTTTTCAGTGACAGCAGAGATGCTGCTTTAATGTCATCGCTGTCTTTCCTGTGCCTGGCTGGCTCTGGCGAGCCGGCCGTGCTGTCAGGCAGCGGGATCCCGTGTTTGGGCAGGAGGGGCACTGCTGAGAGAGGAATAGCTTCCTTAGCAGGAGAGATGGCAGCATGCCCACCTATTTCAGGTCCATTTGAGGTTACTGAGCTCCATATTAAAGGCTCCAGAGAATGAGCAGCTTTGATGAACCATTGCTTTCATGATTTCTTCGTATTTATTATGACACTGCCTTGGCCAAGATACCAAAGCTTTTGGGGACAGAATTGAAAAGAGGACCTAAGAAACATCTGTGATACCTGTTCACATACTGACCTGAATCAAGGCTTAACACTGACTTGTGGCAGGTACTATCCACCACCTTCCACACTTGCATTTTTCCCACTCCCTCAGGAAATGCAGAGTTGGGTGCTTGAATATTTCAGTTGTTATTGACAGGGTTGTGACCACAAGAAAGCTGCAGTGGTTTGAAACTCTGGCATTTTTCCTGCCACATTTTATCCATCTGACAACCTGCTGTTACATAAAATGTAATTTGAAGTATGGTACTTCATTAACTGATTTTATGGTATTAGAACCACCCAAAAGCTTTGATGTAGAAGATAATTAGTAAGAGATTATCAGGAGATGAAGGATGGGTGGGCAGACAAGGCTAATGAGTCACAGTCAGCAAAAAGTGTGAACTGCGGTAGTTTTTTGTCATTAATATCCCAAGTATATTCCTGTTGCTTTTCTTCCCCAGGCATGAGAGGAAGACATGGAAAAGATGCATTTCCAGAGCCAGAGGCTGATTCTAATCTGCCTGTGTGGTCTGTCAGACAGTTACAGCAGTGTCATTGATAAATCACAATGCCTTGATTGCTGAAAATTCAAGGTCATAGGAATCAGACTGATTCTGAAACAAGCCATGGTTTAAATGGTTGATTTTTTCCTTAGTCTGAAATATTCAAAGGAGGGGTTTTTTTAAGGTTAATTTCATTTCAGTGCTGATTTGAGTCTGTTTTCAGACTTCATGACTGCTGGGAAGGGTATTGAGCTTCATCTTAAATTTAAGTATATGTAATACCACCAAGTCCCACAAACAAACTCTTCCCCTTCAGCCTCTTTCCCCTTATCTGTTGTTTCATCAAGAGAAGGTAAGAATCGTAGAAAGTAATTATTTAGTGTTTAGCATCCATATCAATCATGACCCACCAGAACAGGTATCACCAGGTCACAGCAAAATTCTGTAGCTTTCATTTGAGGTAGCAAAGTGGTCTCTGTTTGGTTTGGGAATTTGGGTTTTGGTGGGGTTGTTTTTAGTATTGCCAAAACTATTTTTGCTTTGCATAGAATTTCAAGGCCGCTGGCCATTTTCAGATGTCTTATATTTTGTTTGAGTCATATGCATAACCTGGTCCTTAGAGACAATGTCCAAGGAGATTATGAGTATACTGTGGTGTATCTTGAAACCAAATATACCATTAATTAAGCAGGTAATAGTCTGTTGGTAAGGTCTGTGGGTTCATTGCTTAAAGAAAAAATACATGGTTGGGAAAAACTCAGGAAGGGTTTGGCCTCTGTTTTCTATTGAGATTTTCCTTCCAGCTAATCACACATGCTATTAGAGCATTCCTTTCATTCAGCAGGAGATGGTTTTAGACTATATTGTATTTTAATAATCTCTTCCCTGGTGTTGGCACTGCCCTCACCGTGTCTCTTGCAGTTTGTGTTCTGTTGCTGACAGAACTTGCAGTTATTGTCTCTTATATTCACAAAGGTGCCTTCCTGAGGAGGTAACACGGTATCAGCTCTTGTAGTCATTTTTAATCATTGTGTAGAATCATTTCTTTCTAATAAGGCAAGTGATTAATTATCGTGCCCTTTTTATCAGTGTAAAGCCTGCCAGGGGTGCACTAGCTTTCAATTACAACCTTTCAAGATTTTCTTTTGTAGAATCCAGCATACTTAGAGAGACAACCCCATAGTTAGGCAGCCTTTTTCCTGTACAAGCAATAATTATCTTCTCCATTATTGTTCTATTTATTTACAAATAAAGACCAAATATTCACAGTGGGATATATAAAAAAATAATAAGAAATTCCATTACCCCAACACTGAAGAAAAAAATTGATATCAGAAGCTTGATGGAAACGGAAATACATTATCCATTTTCATGATTAGAGAATATGAGCCCTTTATAAGTCTAAAATAAATGAAATACCAATATGAAATTAGGAATATGTTTCTCATTTATAGAGAGTCCTGAAGCAAGATGCTTCTGTCTTTTCCTAATAGCTTCACTTCAGACTCAATTGTTATAGATTACTGTGGAGATGGAATGGAAC
Organism: Illadopsis cleaveri; assembly: GCA_013399915.1. NCBI lineage: Eukaryota > Metazoa > Chordata > Aves > Passeriformes > Timaliidae > Illadopsis > Illadopsis cleaveri. Next base: position 875,241 of record VXBB01000328.1, on the reverse strand, counting down.
TGTGCAGCCGTAGAGAAACAAGGCAGGAGAGCAATGCCTGAGAATCCAAATAAAGCAGCAGGAATCTTTACAGAGAGAGTGTGAAACTGCTTTATGACAAGCCATATTGCTTGCTTCTCCATAAATCTGTAGGAAGGCTTGGCAAAGGACTTGAGGCAGTAACAGATCCAGAAGTACTGAGTGTCTCCCAAAATCACTGTCACTTGGGGTGGCCACAAATCCATCCACAGCAAAATCTTAGTGTTCCTCCTGCTAATTGAAATTTTCCATAGGCACATCATGTAGCCCTGGAACAGTTCTATCCTAGGCTGTGCCTAGGGAAATAAAAACATATGTGCCCCTTACTGCTCTGGGAATTTTCAAGTGGACTTGAAATTGTTTCCATCTGCCTTCTGTGAAGGCTCTGTTCCTTGAGATGCCCCTGATTTAACACCAAACTTGATGAGCTCTTTAACCTGCTCTCAGTGGGAATATTGACTCTGCTTTTACACTGGAGTATGAAAGATTTCCTCCACAGAGGGAAAAAACACAGTCGTTCTCAGTGTTTGCATGAATATCAGAAGGATTTGGAGGGGCACAATTCTCCTTCAGCAGTAATCATATTTTTTGTTGCTATTAGTATAACCAACTAAAAATCCTTTTGCTTATACAATTTGTTTTCCCAAAGGGAACTGTTCATGCCCTTAAAAACTCTTAGTGTGTGAAGCAAGTGCATAAATAAAAAGACAACAGGAGAAAGAATGAATATTTATACAGTCAGCATTCAGGGCATTAATGAATCTTTATTTTTTTTTTCTATCTATAATTGAAATAACCAACAAATAATGAACTTTCTTATTGGGAAGATATTCTTAGAGATAAAGCCTCCCACTAGGCATGGGGATATGGGGATGCTTCTGCTAATCCTAAAATCTTCTGATCCAATTTTGGCCTCACAAGAAGTTGTCAGGAGGCATACTTCTCTGTCTAACACATTTTGAAAGGATCATTACTTTAAAAAATCAACATTTCATAACAGAGAACAAAGTTTGGAATTTGATTTTAGTTGGAGATATGGAAAATATTTTTTCTCAAGTTTGCAACTTCTTTTTGAAGTGTGCCAGTCATCCTAAATATGAAACACATGTACAGTCACAGTATTTTCAAGAGCACAAATGGGTTTTTTTAATGGCATCAGCAATGCAATTCACTTTCGATTGCTTTCTGTACTTGATGTCCATTAAGTTAATTGTATTCAAATCTGGCCATGATTTATTAATGCCATGTGAATTCTAGTTTACCTAATAATCCTTTCTCCCGTTGATACAGGTTCTTTCACTTTTTTCCTTGGAGGGAGTGTACTGTGTCTGTAAGTGGTGTTAATTCTTTTTTTGAGTTCTGCATAGGGGTGGAAAATTCTCCCCAAATCCAGCAAAGTTTGCATCTACAGGAAATGTTCGTGTCCTTCTGTCTTTCCCCCAGGCCTGGTGCAGTGTGACAGGCACACACACTCCTGGCCTGGATGCCCGTGCAAGGCACTGTGAGCTTGGGAATCGCTGCCCACTCCATCCCTGCAGCACATCAGCAGGGAGCTCTGGGATGAGGAGAGGAGCCTGCATCTCCTCTGCATCTCCTCCAAGGTTTTCTGTGTCATATTCAGGGCTCCATTCACATTTCTGTGAATATACAGGGATTTTTCTTGTCTACAACACAAATAAAATAATCCTCTCTTCAATCCTGACACTGCTAGTCCTTCAGGACAGGCCACTCCTGGTAACTGAGGTCTTTCTCACCTGCAGTTGCATCCAGAAATTTCCAGCTTTTGCAAATGCAGGGTGCAGCCCACAATTTGGCTAATTCATGATGACAGAGAAGCACATTTCAGTGAACTGGCACAGAACTGGCAGCCAGGAATACTAGAATTCTCTGTCTAGCTCTGCCTTTTTTTCTCCATATTCCCTTGCCTAAGACTGATAAACTTCTTGCTTTCATTTTCCCCACAGGCTAAAGTGCAGCTGCTGCAATTTTATAAGGTTCTTGAAGGATTACTAAAGAAATTTAAAATCTTCCTAAGGTGCTAATAGTGTTAGGCTGTATCTACCAGAACAAGCCACCAGTTCTGATAGATAACTGGAGTATAAAGGCTCAGGTTAGCAAAGTCACTGTAACTAATATAGTCTAAACAGGAAATCCATAATCCTGCTTACCAGGAGTATAAACCTCAACACTCAAGAGATATATGCAAAGACAGGTCCTTGATTTCAGGTACAGGGCTGAACATGCTGCTTCTTTAATCAGTAGCTATGGTACCTGTTGATATATTTGCTGACTAAATTCAAAGCATGAGTGCTTTTCAAATTTTTTTTTGATGAATAATGGAAGATAAGATGCCCCTCTCTTTCTTCTTATCTAAGGAAAGCACTTTAAAAATTGCCTGTATGAAATGGCCAAAGGACAGATCTTGTGAATTCTGCACAAGCAAATTGCATGAGACTCCCTCTAGTAGAGTTGTGGGTTTTTTTCATGGTAGTGTTGTTAGTAATTAAATATTTTTAATAGCAATACCTCAGTAACATAGGAGCTTGCCAAAATTCTGTTTCTTTTTTTTCCTGTATGGATTGCTGCAATATCCTTAGGGTGTATCATCACAGCAGCAGAGATTCATCTGTCTACATTTTGGTGTCTGTTACTATGGATCTGATTGTCTGGATTCTGTTTCTCATTGGTACAAGCAAATAGATACTCCAGGGTGTAATTCAGCTCATATTCATATTGCTGTCAGAAAACAAGTCAGAAGAGTGGTTGGGTTTTAGATGCCTACAGTGTGGGACTCTAATGCTAAATGAGATGGCTTCCCACCTGGTATGTTTATGTCTTGACATTTCCACATCAATATAATTTCCCAGCTGGTAGTTGTCAAACACTGGGGAACTTTTGATTTTTTTTAGATTTAAATAGAAGTGTGAATGAGTCAGATTTAAGTGATATAAATGTTTTCATTTCTCATTTTAGTCTCTGAAATGGAGCAACTTACACTTTTGTCCCTTTGAATTATACAGACTACAAGGAAATGTGAAACAGGATGTATTAATGGATTGCACTCCCTTGCATGAAATGAACACCAAGTGCTTTAAGATTGCTTCAGCTACTAGAAAGAATGTTTTAGTTTGAAAGTGTGTTGTTGAAATGGCAATTCCTCTCACCACAAGCAGCCTCTGCACAGAGAAGCTCTGTGTCATACCTCTCCATATCACAGATTTCTCAAAGCAAGGGTTCAACCAAATGCTTTGGATAAGAACTTGAATTGAACATGTAGTCAACTGTCCTTGGTAATTATTACCTTTTTATGAAGTGTAATCATTGCAATAGCTCAGAACCTTGAAAGGCAAATTCTGGCATCTCCTAATTGCTGCCTGTTACCATATGTTCATGTAGAGGACTTGTACATCCTGGAGGGCTAAAAACTGGAGACTGGGGGCAAGAAAATCTGCTGAGATACAAGCAGATACTCATCTTGTGTCCCTATCACATGCTCATGAGTGCTACAGAATACAAGCTTGCCCCTTTTTTCTTAAACATAACCTCAGCTGTACAACAAGAATACTCATGGTGTAATCTGTGTATTTCACCAATATCTTACAGCAATAGCATTTTGCTTACATGATAAGACTTAAAAATATCCAATCAATATATTTTTCTAGTTTTTTAGTTAGTGAATATTCTAAGCAGTCTAAATGCCCTGTTGTACTGAAAATGAAAATTTCTGAAACTTACACAATTTAGAAAACTGATCACAAGAATATTAATTAGGGCCATAACCTGAGTAATTGTTCAGGACTGGCCACACATCCTTAGAACTTCTTCTAATCTGAGTTGCTGGGACCTGAAAGTTCAGTTTGTACTAAGGAAGGACACCATTCTTTCTGTTGTACACCAAGATGGCAAAATGTGTATTCAGGGGCCAGACTACAGGCAGGATCATAATCACTTCAAGGGCTCTCAAAACAGTGATCTGGCTTTACCTGCCACAGCTCACATCCGTGCCAAGGTTCCATGCCTTCTGTGTTTGATGCCTGCTCTGCAAACCCAGTTTTGAACATCTCCCCAAGCCCACATTCCTTTCCCAAGAGTTGGTGTGGCCACATCCTCTAACTGGAATTCTCCCTTCTACTGCATCAGTTTCTCTTCACATGTTGCCATAGGAATCCCTCCAGTAAATGCAGCTCATTCCTCTCATTTCCTCCTAGATTTCTAGGCAACCTGTTGATCACATGGATTTTCAGTGGTGTATTCAGCTGACCAACTGGTTTTGGTACAACTTTCAGAACAGTAAATTCAAGGCTAAGAGAAAGGCATTGTTGGTGCTGTTTTATACATACTGTACCAAAATAAAATTCTAATTATTCTGTAGATTCAAGATCCGATTTCTTGAGCTGAATAGAAATCTCTGGATATGTTCATGTGATCTTCAGATACTTGGTTAATTCAGTTTAAGTTATTGTCTGTAGCTGAACTTCCCAGCCCTCAGCTGAAGGAGCATGGGGATGGTGTGCTGCTCATGGTGTCCTGCAGGGCAGAAAGATTTATTCAGTTACCATGGACAACTCATACTTTTCATCTGGAGAGTGGGCAGATGGGGCTTGTGATTCCTAAGTGACTTGGGGTACTGCAGATTATAGATTTCACTAGACTGAAGTATGTAGTTACATCAGAAATTAAGTGTTCTCCTACAGTCAGAGAGTTAAAATCATACTGAGATATAGATTCTGTTTCTTGCCTTTGTGCTGTTTGCAGGGCCAACTAGGAATTGGAATATCATTTGTATTTGTTCCCTGTTGGAAAAGTAACTTGGTAGGTGCTAATTAATGAAATTCCACTCACACACATTTCCACCACACCCACCCCAATTAAACGTCAGCATAGTTTCCCAGGTCAATATTTCAAGGCAGTGCTGATGAGATAGGATGTCAAGTTATAATAAAAGATTGTGTTGGTAAGTAAATTTAGCACTTACTCACTCCAACTGGCAAAACTGGGGAACAACTAGATTTTCAGAAAGTTAATTGGATATTGAACCCTCTGAGTGGTTTCAAGTAAGATGAGCAAGCCTTTCCTCAAAGCAGAGGATAGAACCTTGATTTAAATTAAATGCTGGCTGCAAGCTGAATTAACAAATGGGATCTGGGCAAAACTGTAGAGAGGAAAATTAAGTTTATTTTATGTCATCAAGGAAATAATCTGTGGTTCAAGTACCAAAACATACTGACATGCTGAGAAACAGCATTTATGGGGTACTTCTGTTGCCTTTGCAAGCTCTCAAGTAATGTGTGTGCTAGAGATAGGAGTGGGGTCAGAGAGCCCACAGAAGATGTAACAGTCAAAAAGAATCTCTGGCATTTCTGTATCTTAGTATTTCTCTTTCTCTCATGCATTTCCAAGAGCATTAGCTGATGGATATTTTTTAGGTCTGGGGTTTTTTTCCACTGGAAAATGCACTGTTATCACTACATGAAGCCTTCTGTTCTTCACATAACATTAAGTGCTCCCTGGGGGCTGTTCATGTAGGAGTTCTCTGCTAAAGATTTGCCTCGGGAGTCTGTAATTCCTACAAGAAGAGCATGTGTCTTTGTTTCAGAGTCATCACACTGGGTGATGCTCACTCACATTCTGCTTCATTAACTGTTTCTCATTTGTTTCCTTCTCTTGCCAGTCCACTTAAGCCAGATCCCCAGTGTACCCCCATGAAAGCCTTTACCAGTTCCAGGCAGAAGACAGATGGCCTCATGCCCTATCCCCTCTCTCTACAATGTACTAATTTTATCTGGGATACTTCTTTCAAATTTTACCAAAATACTGAATGCACTCTTTCCTTTCTACTAAAATGGCAGGCATTACGACTTGGTTTTATAGTGGGGTAAGAAAATTCTTGGTGCTAGAGAGGAAGAAACTTGACATGGGAGTGTGGACACAGCTTGAGGTGTCATTAATGGGCCGCAATATTCTGTTAAGGACTTTCTATCTTTCCCTACTAAATCTGAGGCTGTGCTGTGCATTTGCATATTCTCACAATCTGACCTAGGGTAGTTGATAATAGGCACAATTAATCTCAAGGAAATAGTAAAAGGAGTCTAGAAGCTCTTAGGTGTTGATGGATAATGTAACTCTAATTAAATGTGTAATCTAATGTAATAAAGTAGCTTCCAGCTGATCATCTTCTTGGGGAGGGCCCAAAGCTTCTATTCTGATAGACAGTGTGATCAGTTGTGGGTTCATGTGGGATCATTTCAGACCGTGTAATGGTTTGTTACATGGCAAATCCTCATCTCTGGTGTTGGACAAATGTGAAGATCATTTGGAAGCAGTGTGCATTATCTAGATGTTAGCAGTCGTGATGCTTTTACAATTTCTTCCTACACTGCTTGTGTATGTGCACGTTTATGAATGCACATTGTCATCTTTACAAGAACTTGGGGAAACTGGTAAGTGAAGCATGCAAAAAATCCCCTGTTCTTTATTACTTAATTATCTGGTTGTAGGGCCCAGCATTCAGCAGTTCAAGCAAATAACAGAGATGTGAATTATTCATTACAGGAGAATGAAAGATTCTAGCTGTTCCAGTCTCCTCTTTCTGACAGCTCTATCAAGCATGAGAGACAAAGATATTGGCACCATAACAGCATGCAGAGATGGGGTCATTGACCCAACCTGTCCCTACTGTTTGGTTTGGTTTTTGATCTTTTAAAACATAGTGGGAGCAGTGATATGTATTGCTCAGCTATCAGCTTTTCATGGTGGCAAAAATGTTTGTGTCTACTGTTGTATTTCCATTTGTTACTTTCTGATGTGCATTTTTTTCTCAAATGTGTCAGCAGTACAATAAAGTATTTTAATCCTCTAAGTGACCAAGGCTACTGTGTAGATAAGCATTTCCCTACTTTCCTTTTGGTTCTATCTTATGAGTCATTTAACAAAGCCCATTTGAAAGCAGAAAGTGAAATCCTCATCCCAAAGAAGTCAAAGCTTCCACCAGTGTATGATAATGTCTGGTGTTTCATCATTAAAACATAAGTACCTGTAAAAACATGGCCATTTGCAAATTTGCACATTCTCTGATGGAGACACTTAGTACATCCCATGCAGGTAATGGCTCTTCATGGATGATGACATTTCTATAGCAATTTTTAATTGCCAGTCAATGCCAGCAGAGGAAGTTGTGAATAAACAGCATTTTAAAAAATCAGCACTCCAGCTGTAACACTCTGGGATTTTAAGCAGGATGAATACCTTATTTCAGATTACGAAAGAAGCAACTATATGTTCATTTTATTTCACTACAAAAACCTGACAGTCCACTGTCTGTAAAAATACACTTCACTTCTCTGCTTTTGTATCATGAGCCTGCCAAGCTTCCTCTTCATCTGTTTGATTTCTCAGGCTTCAAGGAAATAAGAAGGGTCAGTAAACCCTTTTAACTGCAGCCTTTTGGCTTTGTCCTGCTTCATTCTAAAGCCAGATGATCCAGAAATCGACCTGAAAACATAGTTAAGTGATGTGAAATTTAGGCATGCTAACAAATTATCAGTAGGAGAACATGCTGAGTTTCAAATCATCCTGCAGCCTGGGAGACTGCTAAATTAATTAGCTTGATAGCAAACTTTAAGGAGGAGCTGCTGAGACAATCCACTGGAAGGAGGAAAGAAGGATGTTTCTTTGGAAACAAAGACATTGGCAGTTTGACACCTGCTGCTCTGAAGTGTTTGCCAAGCCCTTCAAAAAATCAATCTATATCTGAATGTCCATGTGGCACCACCCAGTTCAGCAGACTGGGACCAGTAGTGAGGGGTACACGCACTCACTAATGGCCATGTCCCACACAGAATCTGCCATGTTCCAGGAGCCCATTATGCCTAATAAATATCTTGACTGTTATTGACTGTTCAAGTCACATTAAAAACCTCCTACGGCAGTCTTCCTTTAGAGGAAAAAAAAAAAACAGATCACGAAGATTTGTGGGCCATTTAAAAATCCATAGGGCATGAAATTGATACTGTGTGAGAAAGAGAGAAAGGAATTCCCTCATTAGGTCTTGCACATTAGTACAAAGGCTGTTACTGTAGCTTAATCTGAGTTTCTGTGATATTTCCTCATAACTCATTTGTAGCAGGCATGCACATGGAATAATACACTCAAATACTGATAATTCTTTTAATTACATTTTCTCAATGTCTTTTTTTTTTATCCATATATACTGTCTAAGCAAGGGATGGTTAAAATGAGTAGCTGAATTAAACACCTTGAACTGAAACGCTGACTCCCTGCCTCCAAATTGTGATGTATAACATAAAAGCTCTCAAGAGAATTACAAGGGCAGAATTACATTTTTTTCTCTGTTGTTGATGAACTTTATGGTACCCAACACTGAGGCTGCCTCCGTGGCAGCTGCTGAAGCTGCTGTGCCAGTGTTTCTTGTGTTGGGGTGGATTGGACTGGAACTTAACTGCTGCTCAGGCTTATTAGTTTGTACAGCTGTTGCCCACCTCTGGATATCAGGAAAGGTCCTTTAATATCCCAAGTGCTGAAAAAGGGTCAGAGCACAGAGCATGAAGCTCTCAGTTATTTTTTTCTCTTCTGCACTTCTGGCATGTTCAGATTGTCTTCACTCTTTGCTCTGATGAGACTTCGAGTGGATACAATTTTTGAGTTAGGCTTTCTGTCAGCATCTATATCCTGGAAAGTGCTGTAAAATCATCTGGAAAATGATCTTGCCCAAATTATAAATGCAAATTCAGTATTCATATTAGACAAACACATTTTCTCTGAACAGATTTTAATGTTTGTCTATGGCAAAATCAAGCTAAACTCATTTTCCAGTTCAGTGTCAGCCCAAATATCACAGAGGCTTATTGCAAACCCTATGGAGTAGGGAGGAGGAATCAGAAAGGAGAAGAGGTATGAGATGTGCTCTCACTGAGAGTCTTTCTTACTAAACACCTTGCTCCAACCTCTTCTGGAAGTACAGAAGACCTCTTTGTAGTGATGTATTAAAATGGCAGTTTACTGATTAAAAGCAAATAGAAATATATTCTGCAAGAGAAGCAGTGGAATGGATAAATTGTGCTGCAATAAAATTTTTGTTTTCTCAACATCTCACATAGCAAATTTATATAAATGGAAAATTTTTAACTCCTTAATATTAAAGTCACAGTTGTGCTCTTTCTGTTTCTGATTGTCATTTTTCCAAACAAGGATCTTGTTTGGAATCAGAAAAGTATTTGGATCAATGCTTCAATATATGTCTAGACATAGATCATGCAAGTTAACTCTGGAAATATATATATATATTCCCTCAAAGACAGTAAACCCCAGTTTCCAATTTCATTGTTACTTTGTGTTTGAATTATTCAGCTTTACTGATACTTACGGTTCCTTTTTATTAGAACTCTGTTTTATCTTTGTTCTAATAAAAAAAGAACATGTGCATCAGGAACCCTGAATAATTCAGTCTGACTTCATAACTCAGGGAGCTTACTCTTTTCCAAGGCAGTTCTTGCCTAGGTGTTCCAGAAATCAAGCAATTCTCTTATGAACAGTTGTTCCTCTGTTGTAGAAGTCAATTTTAGCTACCATGCTGAGTGCAAGGTTACAGAGTTTGCTGTTGTATTGCCTGAGGCAGCTTCAGCTCTTTCTCTGTAGGAAGAGGACAAAACAACATTTTAGTTATTCCACACAGTTACTCGAGAAAGGAACTGTTCAAACTTTAATTCTTCATAAAGGATCTCCTTTCAGAATTATTTTGGCTAAATATTGGCAAGAGAAAAAGCATTTCTCCTCTGTCAGATGATATCTTTATCAATGCAATTTTTTTTGAGAAACGTAAAGCATTTTAATTAAACTATGAATTCCTTGAAAACCTTCTAAGCATTGGGTTTATGTGTTAAAAATTATTATCACTTATCAAAAGACATATCAAGATGCCCTGCAATGCATTAATAAGACAAGAATTGTAGCATTTGTCAGAGAACTATATAAAGACAACTTTGATTAGCAGCAGCTCTCTAGAGGTGATCTTCTGTTGTTAAAAATTAATTTTGAGCTCTCAAAACCAAGATAGGAACTTCAGGTTGTGTGAATTAAATATTGGATTATGAGATGCCAGCATCTAAATTGTAGCAAGAAAAGAAAACTGAAAAAAGAATGCAATCTTGGGGTTTTTTCCTTCTGTACATAAATTCTGCAGTGTGCTACAAGTCCTATGACTTCATCTTTTTGTTGCTGTCATTCCACATGACACTTCTCACCTGCAATGCAAATGTTCTTCCTTGTGACCACTTTCTGTCTTCCAGCCCATTTGACAATCTGCTTTTTCCACTCCTGAGGTTACCTGCTAATTTTAACCTTCCATCTCATTCTGTGCAGAAAAGTCACTGATCTCCTACTGTTCAGAGACTCCCAGTCTCAAAATGTCTACTTTTAACACAGTTCCAGCAATTACTGATCAATTCCAGCAGAGTGGAGTTAATTTTTACAAAATGATTTTGTAATTTAGGAATTTTCATCATTATTTGTTTCACACTAGAGCTTCTCTCTTGGACTTTGGAGTGAGGAATGGGATCAGGTGCTGGTTTTCCTAGAACTTGTTTCTGTTAAACTCGTGCTTGAAGAAGGAATTCTCTTTGCTGTATCTGCTGTTTTTCACTATACTTTGGAACCAGGCATGCTGGGTGTTTGTCCTTTCATTTATTTCCCATTTAAACCTCTTCCAGATATCAATTATATGGCTAATTGATTATCCATAGAGAAGCTTCATCTTTTCCTGCTTAGGTAATTCCTCTTAGAAGCAATGAAAATTCCATTAGGCAACAATCTATTACACCAGTCAGCCCCAGCTAATTTACACTTCTGATGTGTTTCCTGTTTCTAGATTAAGTACAAGCCATGTGCAGCAGCAGCAGAAGCAGCACTCCTTTATTCAGGGTATTTTTGATTCTGCCTCATGACTAAAATCTCTGTAACTTAATTGCAGTGGCTTCTTCTGACAATTCTCTACCTGTAATCATACAAATATGGAATTTTTCCATTTCATCCCTAATCCAGAGGTGTTCCACAGAACACTGCCCATCTTGCAAGGTTTTCCACAGCAGTATCACCTTGGCAGGAGGTGCTTCCACATGATAGGACTGAAACTGCTCTTTTCATAATGAAATCACTCTTTCAAGAGCCTTTTATTTTAGTATTTGTTTTGCTCAGTGCACACTAAAACTAATGTAATATGGAAACAAATCTTCTGTTGATGGAGAAGATGAAGTGTTTTTCCCACGTTTCCATGGAGACAATCAGGCTGCCATAAATGAACAGGAAATGGCTCTTAGTTCTGCAGTTTGGCTGTTCTGAGACCATTCCCTTACAAGTCATTCTCAGACTCCTTCACTTGTGTTCTGTGCTGCCTACCAAGAGGCCCAGGCTGATTTCCAGACACTGAGTTTTGCTATCTCCATTTTAAATGCTGAAAAAGATAGTGAGGCACAAAGTGACAAACTCATCCCAAGGGATAAAAAAGGGATGAAAAAGGGATAAAAATGATAGAACAAGTAGACAATGTTTTGTTGTCCCATTGTTTCCTTGTTGGCCCATTGACTAGGACAGACACTGCCCGTGCACTAAGGTGCTAAGAACACTAAGAAAAAGTGCAAATTTGGGAATTTTTCCCTGACATATTGCGTCAAAGAATGTTATCAGTGTTCTAGCTGATTCTTTAAGTAGAACATCACAGAAGCATAGAATGTTTTGGGAAGGAAGGGACCTTAGGGATCATCCATTTCCAATCCCCTGCCATGTGCAGGGACACCTTCCTCTACTCCAGCTTGCTCCAAGCCCCATCCAGCCTGGCCTTGAACACTTCCTGGGACAAGCTTATAAACTTTATATGCAATAGCTGATAATGTTTGGAGCCAAATTCTGTTTCATTCATCCTAGAAAATAAGCATAGGAACTTAATGGAAAAAGTGGAGTTTTTCTCATTTCCAGAGCAGAATGTCTTATCTCATTTCCCATTTAAATACAGGCATGTGGAGATAGGCAGCAGCCTGGCTGGGAATTGCTGTAACTGTAACAACATTGACATTCAGTCTGTCGACAAATAGAGCAACCTCGCCAGCCTTTCAGAGAATTCATACCCAGAATTTTTATTGCTTGCTTAGCTCTCTACAATGCTGTGTTAGAAAAGAGTTGTAATTATGCATACTGAAGTACTGATTTGTAAAACCAGTTTGGTCCTTATTTTTTACTATTTGCTGATGGAATCAGTGTTAACAGTGATGCTGTTTTTCTTCTGCATTACCTCTAAAAATAATCATTAAAAGATATGCATGGTGTTTGTGTTTTGAAATAAGATTTAATGACAAAAAAATCTATTGAATAATAAAATTTGATTGGTTAAATATTTTCCTCCGTGAAAAACAGAGAGGAGTTCTACATTGTTTCAATTATTTTTTTTCTAGTCATAGTTCACACTATTAAACTTCATTATAGCTTTTAATCAGAGTTGGGAAAGGGTTCAGTTATGAGTTAGCTATCTGAATTAAATCACAGCAATTTTTTACCCATTATATTACTACTTCAGCTAAAGTATAAATTCCAACAACTTCAGAAGTATTACAGGACATTTCACAACATACAATGCAACTTCTCTCAGAGTACGTTAAAATATATGTTTGTATTAATCTGAAATGGGAATGGTATATCTTTAATTATGCATGAATAATTTCAAATATTGTTTTCTGAAGAAGGCATAACCTGGTTTGTTGTCATTGGCCTTGGAGTTAAATAATTTGTATTAAATGAAATCCATTAAATAAATTATAATTCACTCCAGTGTAACAGAAAGCAGAAATAATCTATGTCAGTTCACAGGAAAAATTATATCCAGCGTTTCAAACTTACCATGGGATTGTTAAGTCCAAGCATTCAGAAATCTCAATGTTAAATTAAATATATTTTCTCCTTTTTCATTTATTTATGATGATATGGAGTCTTTTGTATGGCTTTGGCATTATTAAACCTTTCTAGTTTTTATTATCAGTATTTTTCTAGCAGCAAAGAGAATAAAATCTTTCAGGCATTTGGAAAGAAACAGAGTTCTGTTCTGGCACTGGGATCTGGAGGTTTAAGGGGATCAGGCAGTGTCACAGGACCCAGTTCAATGACAGATCTGCAAAATGCAGTCTCAGCTTCTTACAAAACTTAAATCTGACTTAGAATCCTTTGGCAAGGTGTTACCAGCCAGCCTGACCTAGCAGTGTAGAGCTCCCAGTCTGCCTCTCTTTTCCTCATGCTCATTTTCCAGGAAATTGAAGGTGGCAGTCAAAGGGAGGGTGTGTCATTCCCAGAGGGGGCTGGCAGGGCACCCATGGACATGAGGCTGGCAGTGGCTCTCCCAACCTGCCTGGGCAGAGCAGGGAAAGGCCACAGTGCTGGACATCACTGGGACAGCCTGGGGACAGAGACTGGGTCTGTCCAGGGGTGGGGAGGGGACACAGAGCCAAGCAGTGGGAGGAAATGGTCACATTCAGCTCTGCTCCTGTCCTGAGCATCCCTTACAGCACATCCTGCAGAACTGGGCCCTCCTTGCAGGAGAGACACAGAGGTTTCAGCATTTCCTGATGTTCCACCAGCCAAGGATCAGAGCAGTTGTTTTGAAGCTCTCGTCCCAGGAAATTTGAAGCTGGACCATCTGGGGGTTTTGGGGACTCTAAATCAGAAGCTGTAGAGGTGCTGTCATTAAACATTTCCCAAAGCCCTCTGAGTCCCAGAGAATTGGGGTGATTTTTGTACCCCACTACTTCCAGGAGTTAATAACTGAATGTAACTTCTGACCAATACCTTTCTGTTAGGGGCCTTTTTTCAGACTGTTTTGCCTTCAGCTCACTGGGATATGCAGAAACACACCCTCAGGTATGACATGTGCAAGCACAAGTTATCCTGTAGTGGAAGTGCTTGGAGCTGAGGGGAGTTATCACACCTACCAATGGAAGCACAGTTCCTCACTTCCAGTCCTGTCCTATTTCTCTTTTCTTCGCCTTTTTTTTTTCCTACTGCATTGGATTTCTGTGTATTTGTCAAAAAATTTAATTTAAATACCAAGGGTTCTTATCCTTTGCTTCAGAAAGGAAATCTGCAGAGTCCTTTGAAGCATCTTCTGCCTTGGATGGCCCTCAGCAATGTCAAAAGCAATTATATGTCAGTTATAAAAAGTGATTTTAAAGTGCCTGTAAAAATTAAAATAGATGTTTCTGTGCACTGTATCAGCATCTTCAGCCACTCAGATGTTAGAGTGCTCCAAAACAAAGCTGTACAAAAATGGATGGAGCAAATGCTGACAGTTTGAGATGTTATTGCCTAAGTGCCTTGGGAAATTCCATTTATTGAAAATAATTCACATACATGTTTGAAACATTCAGTAATTAATTTTCAGCTGAATTGATTTCTCTATCCAAACTGCTCTAAGGAGAGAGAGAGAGACTTAAATATCAGAGCTGGTGTTTGGAGGACGTGTTCTCTCCTAAACTTGGGGGTGGGCTAACACAAATTTACTCCCTAATGAAGCTGAATGATTTATGCCAGGATTTGCAGAAGCAGAATAAAACCATTGGTGTTATTTACATTTATATAGTGGGTGGGTCTTGTAATCTCTTGTTAAATAACACTTTGCAAGACCAGAATTATTAACAGTATCAACTCTGAGAATAAATGTTACACTCATCTCCAAAAAAGAACAAAGTCTTCTGAATGGCTGTAAAAGCCTGGAGTTCCATCAAGGGCTTCCTGGGACATCTTGTCCATTCCAGGGGGATGGAGGAGTCCCATTGCACTTGGATGGAGCCCCAGTGAGAGTCTAACCCCAGCACATGGAGTGGTTCAAGTTCACCACTAGAGCACTGGAAACTTACCATGCCTTCACAGATGCCTTTAAGTTAATATGTAGTACCATGTTCACCTTAGAAAAAATAGCTTAAATTCATCATAAAGCTGATGAAGCTCCTACTCTGATGGGAAGGGTGTGGTGTACTTCAAATAACCAAAATGTGAAAGCCAAAGCTGGTCCTAGCCAGCATGTGTTGAAAACACGTCCTTTCCCTAGCAAAAATCAAGAGCAGCTCATGGGAATTTTCATTGTCATGTTTCAGCTGGCTTTGTGGCTCCTTCACATTTGCTCTATGATGGTTTTCATGGAAGGATAGGGTAAAATTCCACCAAGGCACTACTCAGCTGCCTCAGCTGCCTCTTTGGTCCTCACTCTGCTGGAAGTGGACACATGATGCTGATTTGAGACCTTCCCTCTCAGATCTGAAGGTTAACATTAGATGCCATTTGAGCTTCATGCTGAGTGGGGAGGAAGAGTCAGAGCCTTCTATCCACTGCCTGCCCAGACCTGCTCATGTCCACAGCTTTCCCATTCCTGCCTTTCCCTTCTCTTGCCTTCCCTGGCCCCTACAGCCAGGATCTGTGCTTTCCTTCTCCTGCCTGCTTGTGGAGTATAGCTGGAACCAAGTAACACATGATGATATTGAAATGCCCACATATAATGTGATGCATCATTTAATTGAGAGACTTAGTTTTATTATCAATCTCTTTTGTATTAAAATACACACTGGGATCTTTGCATTGAACACAGCAGGTCTCATTTTCCATTCCATCATACCTCTCCCAGCAGATGTTCATTTCTTACATAGAACGGTTCCAAGGGGATTGCATAAAAGCAACTGCTCTTGACATTGCATTATGCAGGAATATTTTGTCATGGAGTGATCATAGTACTTATGGGCCGGTAATTTTAAAAACAACCCCCCCAATATTTACATAACACCATCTCTTTTTGATTGTGCAGTTCATTTCAGCTTCACTGAACAGCTACATTTTGAAAATACTCTCTTCCCTCTGAGGAATGGTCGTAAAAACAGAATCAAGCTCATATATCTTTTTGTGAACGAGTTGTACAGTTTCTGCAGGATTACACATCCATTGGAAAGTGTTTATTTGTTATCACCCTTTTAAAGTCAAATGTGTGAAAAGCAAATTCTCTCTGTTGTGATTAACATGGTGACCCACTGGCACAACATATGGAGCTACATCCTGTCAGAGCAACTTCCCCCTGTACTGCCATTGACTGAACTAAGATTTTCCTGCAAGTCATAAGTCTTTTTTTATTGTGGCAATAAATAAAAACATGAAATGTAATAGAAAAGTATCTCAGGCACTGTTGGTAGGTCTTTGTCCAACATTGATTTATATTGTAAATCCACAGCTCTGGTGAATGGTGCAAGGAGGGGAAAGTGTGTTCAGTCCTTAAGGGAAAGTTCTCTGGTCTGCTGTGTGGAGCTGGGACAGAAAGAGGTTTGGGATGCAGCTGGTGTTTGTAGGCCTTTTGGTATTGGAAAGCAATGTCACCATATCATTAGGAGGCTTTTAGGAGGCTAATGCAGTACTGCAATCCCTGGTGTTTACCAATTATTTTGGTCTCTCTCTGAGACTACCATAGAAGATGCATAGTTTTAAGAGAGAACTTAGGTTGCCCTGCATAATAAAAGCTAAAAAAAAGGGGAGGGGGAGGCTAAAGAACAGGAATTCTGCACCTCTATTCACTTCTTCCCTTGCACTGTCAATTCAGAGACTTCTCAGCTCCGAGTACCAGAAAGCAAATGTCAGCAGCAGAAATGTCTGGGTGTGACGTGAGGAAGAGTGAAATTCATGAGCCAAGATGAAATTTTCTAATTTCCTACATTTTTCCAAGATAAGAATTTTCTGAGAATGATTATACTGAGATGTCCAGTACCAGATTTCAGTCAGCTGCCTCCTAGGATAGATCCTTCCCTTGGAGACCCAGTATCCATTGGAAATGCTCAGAACAGGAAACCATGGAGCCTGGGTTCAAAAAATGGTAGGTGGGATGACTGAAGTGGGTTTTCATCAAAGAATTTTTGTCCAAGTGAAACATTTAATTCCAGTACTGGCTTGATACATATCTCCATACATAAATGTTGAATGAATGCTCAGCCACTCTAAAGTAATTAATCACATCAGTTTCACCTTCAGACAGCCTATAGAAAAAGTGGAAAAATACTGACATCTCAAAGCCAGGCTTAAGGTATTTTTGTTATTACTGTGCAGACAGAGCAGAGTGCAGACTCCTTGACATAGAGAAGGGATGGTTGTGGTTTTCCTTTCAAGCTGATAAACTAACATCTTCTTCCCACTTTATTTATATATTTGTACTTTTAGCTCTTCATTTTCAAAGGGTTCATACTCATTGCTTTAGGACAAAAAGAACTGTAATGACAAATATGGTTGTTAGGTTTCATCTTATTCCCAAGGGTGTGTTCTTCTTCCAATGATGAGCATCTGCTCCTAGTCATGTAGAAATCTGATTAACAAAGCATGATCTTTGATTAGCATATTTCATAAATTGTTTCTTATTACAAGCTCTCCTTGGGGCTTGTGTTGCTTAGCAGTAGAACAATCTTCTAAATGTATTTAACATGTTGAGTAACTTTGCAGACATATAAATCCCTACTTTGAACATTTATGTTCACATGGATCATGCATTCTGCATAAGCGGGAAAAAAAATCTCAAGAAATAACAATCCATGTTGTGGGGTTTTTGCTGTCTTCTGAGGAAGTCCACAGTTTGGTTTGTGTTTAATAAGCTACTGTTTTGAACTGCATGTAAGGACTGTTTGTAATGAATAATAAATGATGCTTCTGTGATGTGTTCCATTTAAGGATTTTCCTGAGGTTTTCCACCATGAATGAAATAATTCATCCAACACAACACATCAGTTGCTTTATTTATTATTGTCAACATTAGTATTATTTTCAGATGGTAGAAGCAAGCCACCAAGGTATAGGAAGTTGAGGCCTGGTTTGAAAGGCAGTGGTGGCTAGGATTTCCAACCACATCTTTTCCCATTGCTTTCCTTCAAACTGATCATTATTCAACAGTGTCTTTTCTTTTTGGATAGAGAGTTTTTAAATTGCAAAATATTTGAAAGTTGTGTTACTTGTATCAGTAATGTATAGTGTGATGCTATTTCAGTACTGCATGCATTTTTATTGCCTTAGAAGACCTAAATAGTTCCTGAAATGGATTCACCAGTTGGAGTAAATTTTACGGGGGAAAAATGCAAAGTATTGTAGCTGTGCATGATATCACACAGACCATGTGGGCCTGAATTTTGTTCTTTATTCATGCCAAACTTGTATTGACTTTCCAGGCTAAACCTACATCCCCACTGCTCAGGTTTTGGCTGGTAGAACACTGAGCACAAGGCCAGGCTGTGCTCACCAGCAGCCCAGTGCTCCTGGCAGCTCTTAGCCCTGGGCTCCCAGCCAGGTGCACAGTGATTTTTGTTGATGCAGCATTTTGCATCAAGGATGTGTCACCAGCAAAAGCAAACAATGTGCATTGGGCTCCAGCAACAGAGCAAGGCCAGCTGCAAGCAAGCAAAAGTTCTGGTCATTAAATTTGTGGGTGGAAATGACCTTTGAATTACCTCAGCCACTGAAAGGATGGTGTGGTGACCCTGCACGCTCCGAGTGGTGCTCACTCATGAAAGGCTTTGCAGAAGGAAGACGTTTCACTGGTTTGCAATTTAATAATATCCGGGTAGACAGGCAGCTCAGGAAATTGTGGCTGGCCATTTAAATCCCTGTCAAAGATCTACCTCAGTCCTTGACTCAGTCTCCAGTGAGAGTGAAGTAAGAGGATTAAGGTGTCTCTCACTCTTTGTGTTCTGGGAATGTAAAGAGCAGGGAATCAGATACTTCTCATCTGTCTGGTCTAAAAAAGACACCAAAAGGCAACAGCAAAACATCCCTGAAGAGCCTTGACAGCCTTTGGTCTTTCCAGTGGGACAGACCCTGGCTCCTCAACCATTGCCTGTGTATTTTCCTAATGGCAACACATTGAATATTGCTGCCTCATTGTTTATGGTGCACTAAACAGATGGTCTTTTCTCCTTCCTTGTTCACTTCACCTCTTCTATCAGTTTTAATGGTTTAAAAGAAAAAGCTTTTAACACTTTTGCTTTGTTTTTACGATTTCCCCGTCTTGCACCAAAGGCATTCCAGTAAATACATATGCACTAGTGAAGCTTAATTGCCCATCACAAATGTGTAATGGGTGTTAATGTGGCAGGAGCTTGTAGCTGTGGCTGTTTAACCCAGCCCAGAACAGCTGCAACACTTCAGACCCGAAGGAAAACAGAAGAATCCTCTGCTTGTTGGAAGCATATTTGCTCTCAGAGAAATCTGGTACATAGCAAACTAAAACTTCTTCTACTTCAACTAGTCTCGTTTGAAAGTTTCTCTTATTATTCAGTAGAAATGGGAAATGGTTGCCATAAAGGGTGAGTAAGAGCTTTATACCATCCCCAAAATGAAACCAAGAGTTGCCCATTTCCAGGAATGTGAGAAGGGATGGGAGAGGGGAAATGGGATTTAAGGACATTGAAGAGGACCAGGAAGTGAAATCCATGGCAATAGAATGTCCAAAAAGGGCTTCTCTAAAAATCACTTTTCAAATAAGACTGAAATTTCTCTGTGTGACTGGTAAGGCAGAGACTTACCTTCAGATATGTTCAAATAACCATGTTTTGAATACTTGTAATTCATCTTGGCAGAAAATGTCCTACTGCTGATTTTTAGAAACCTTCTTTTGTAGAAGAATAAATTTAGACAGATACCTTTCAAATGGGACAAGAGCCTGGACATATTTGCTCTGAGATGGCAACTCATCATGCTGTCTAATCCCAACTCTGACAGCAGTGCTGGTGATGCAGGTTGTTGTATGAAAGCCAGGATTGTTTTGTTGTTATTCCTGCTCTTCTACTCAAACATTTTAAATACAGGGGATGCTTAGCTGTAAAAGTTAAAAATAATCTCTAAAAGTATCATGCCTGTTTTACAGCATCTGTGAAATTAAATTTATTGGCACTCAGCATTATATCAGTTATTAGTTAGCTTCTAAAATACCGGTCATTTTTTTATTTGAGTACATTTTATCCAAACATGGCTTTTCTGTGAAATAAATAGCATGATATAGATTGTTAAACTAGAACTTCATCCCAAAGTCTTGTGTCTAATATTAATGTGAATGTCAGTTAGACTCAGATCACTGTTCAGTAATCAGTCCTTAAGCTTCCATCTGTCTTTCTATGTAAACTTCTCTACTTCCCATGCAGTCTGAAAACAGCAGCACATACTCTAAAATATCAAAGTATTTATTCACTCACGTGTGGGAGTGTTCGTTCTAACCAGTTTTCCTCTGCCTGCCAAGAGTGACCTCTGCATGCATTTCTCACTTTCTCTTTTTTAATATGTTTGATACTTTGTAGCCCTTGATCCGTCCAAGGATCCCTGCCTGAAGGTGAAGTGCAGCCCCCACAAAGTGTGTGTCACCCACGACTACGAGACCGCGATCTGCGTGAGCCGCAAGCAGCTGGTGCACAGGTGAGGAAACCTCCCCGTGCCTGAGGCTTTGTGTCTGTCACAGACCTCCAGGGTGGGAGAAAAAGTAAAATGAGAAAACCCCAGAATTCATATTAAAACCCCCATGATTTTACAACGTTCCTTTAATTTCTGTTAAAAAAAAAAAAAAAAGAGACAAACAGAAGTTTTATGCTTATAACTGAGGCTATTTAAAAAGGATGACCCAGAACATGCTGCAGCCTGTGGTGTGGATTGCATAATTCTCTCCCAGTTCTGGGAGGGATTTTCTCCCCTCAGAGAGAAGTAATTATGCATCTTTTAAAAACTGAAAACATGAAATATGAAAACACTGTGCCAGAGATATCTACAGTTCTGGTAACTTAATTAGAAGCAATTAACAGCAGATTGATAAAGATTTTTTTTAAAAAATATATCAAACCTCTGCTTAAATTTGCTAAAGAGCTGGAAAGAGTTGGTGGAATTTTATAGAGCAACTCCTTGAGAAGTCACATAACTAGAGGAATCTCCAGATCACATTGCTAAATGACTGAATTATGAGCAAATGAACTACCTAATATATTACAAGGCCAGGATGTTCAAGTTAGACCACAGAAATTCACAGAGAGAAGCTACAAATAAAAGAACAAAAGCCTACAGATTGTGGGTTGAGATATGTTACAACCTAGAACTGAGAAATTTATAAACAGATATTGAGGAAAAAACAACTCTAACTTTGCCCTATTATGGAAGGAATAGAAGAACTGGTAGAACCAGTAGGGAAACTAGAGTTGAGTATCTCCAGAGCATGGGTCAAGACCTAGAATTAA
The DNA here is from genome assembly GCA_013399915.1 of Illadopsis cleaveri. Taxonomy (NCBI): domain Eukaryota; kingdom Metazoa; phylum Chordata; class Aves; order Passeriformes; family Timaliidae; genus Illadopsis; species Illadopsis cleaveri. Next base: position 853,954 of record VXBB01000328.1, on the reverse strand, counting down.
ACTGGAGGTATTAGCCCCTCCACTTGCCAACAGATATATAACAGAATAAATCATGTACTGCTGTAATGAGCAGCTCTGAATGCTTGGTCTGCACTTTAAGGAAAATGCATTGTCTCTCTTTCATTATGTCTGAATAATAAATCCGGAGACTGCTCTTCAGTTTGTCTCTCTAGTATGGAAGAAAAAATTAGCCTGTAATATAGCTCAGGTCCCCAAATGTTGTCAGCCAGTGTTGTAGTTCAACAATGTTTAAGCCAAACTAAATTCAAGATGATCTGATTCCCACGTACTACATCTCATCTTATCTCACTGTCACCTGGTTGAGGAAGCTAATCCTGTAAGAAAAATTTGTCTTTGATTGATAATACAAAGCTAATGTGTAATGTGCATGAGGAAGTGTGTTCAATATTTGGTTTCAGTATGGAATGATCCCTGGAAGGAAGTTAGGAGTCTGCTGTGTGCAGTGCTGACTTTCTAATGATATTTTTGGCATTATGTAGCTTGTATTTTCTAGTTAGGATGGATTGAAACCTGGTTTAAATCTTTGCATTATATACTAGTCCTTGTGATATATAGGCATAGCTGTTGAGCCAAATGCTTTCTGAGCTATTTCCAGTATTTAATGTCTCCAAAGTAGTCAAAATGTTCAGAGGAATGGTGCAGAGGAACTGAATATCCTTTCTTTGCAGAAACCAGGCTGCGTTTCATGTGATCTCTCTATGATTCCTCCACTGCCTGCAGCTGTTTCAGCAAACCTTTGAGTAGCACTGTGACTATGGAGATGAATTGAAAAGTATTGAAAACTTACTTTGAAAATTCTCCAAACAATTTCCAGCAAGTTTTGCAATGCTGAAAGAACTACTGCTGATGTGTGACAATGGCACATACAGCCCCACAGTGGTTTTATTCTCCAGGTACCCAGCTACCCTGGCCTCAGAGGGCAGGTCGGTCAAGGAGGGAAGTAACCAGGGCAAACTGTCTGTTGATATGAATCAGTGGAGTGACACCCCCTGAAGGTTTTAATCTTTAGTCCCACAGCATTCTGTTTTTTCTGTGCCTGACCTCAATACTGCTGTATGTCTTACTCCAGTCATTTCAAATGCTGTGTTAATCAGGAGTAAACACATTAAAAGGGGTGGAGTTACACCTATTTAAACCAGCGAAAAGCTGAATGTATTGGTGTGGGCACACGTAGTAACAATTACCAAATAACACGGTGCTGTTGTGATTGTTTTGCACATCCACGGTGCTGTTGGGTGTGCTCAGGAGGATTTTCCATTTCATGCATCATTATCAACTTGCTGCAGTGGCTTTACACAGTGTGTAGGCTCAGCAAAAAGTAATCAAGAGCAACACCTTTGTTATTGCTGAGCCTCCCAGACAGAGCTGTGCTGGTTTGTGTCACCCAGTGCCTGGCTGGCTGGAGAGCTGTGGTTTTCCAGGCATCGTGTGTTGCAAACTCTGAAATCGCCAGTGCCAGCACGATGCCATTCCCATCTCATTTCCTTTCTGCAGGAATGCCTGCTTTTTAAACCACTGCAGGAGCTCAGTAGCAGTGTAGAAAATTGAGTTGCATGGAAATGTGTCATTTAATCTACTCAGACCCTGCCCCTGGGGCAGTCTGGCCTCTCTCATTCAGCATCTGCAACCTCTTCCTTCTCTGCTCTCCCTCCACAGTCACCTCGTGAGCAGCCCTGGGTCTTAAATCATGGAATGGTTTGCGATGGAAGGGACCTTAAAGATCATCTAATTCCAACCCTCTGCCCTTTGGATCTACTGATACAATCAGTTGGTTCCCCAATTAACCTTGCTGTATTCATAGATTTTTTTTCCATTCTCTTACTCCTTTTCATACTGATTCTGAAAATAATTGCTTTTCATTTGGTTATTATGTACAATTCAGGGAAAAGGGCATAGCCCAAAGGGAACTTTGCAAAATAGAATCATTTGGATTCCTGCTGGTATATTTATCCATGTTAACTGTTTGTGTTTTATTTGTGTGTATTTTCTTGAAGGGCCTGTCACAAGCAGAAAGATGGGAGAACCCAGACAATAACAGGGGAAAACCACTGGGTAGTTTATTCATTTTCTTCTCTTTCTCCATGGGCATTAACCAACTCATTTTTCTAGTAATCTGTTAGTACTGAAGAAATTAAGGCATAAGATGTCTAAGTGGTATTTCAGACAGATAATAGAGTTTTGTAAGCACATCCTCTAAGGCATTTACAGTACAAATCAGCACAGTTAGAGAAAAGGCAAGACTGAGTTGTAATTGAAGACTGTGAAAAAGATAAATTTGGAAGTACCTTCTTCTGTGCTTAATAGTCCTTGTACTAATGATAGTGTCTTATGAAATCTTTTGGGTGGATTGAAACTCCTTTCAGTTTGGACATCTATGAGGAAAAGTCTTTATTAGTTCAGTTGTGCATGAAATGCACTAGTTAGTATCTCTCAAAGTTGTCTCATGCATTCTCAGTCCCATAATGCTTTAAGCCATTTGTCTCTGCTGGTGCTGATAGTGCAGCGCATGGGAAGGAAAGATGTCACTCTTGGGCTCTTTTCAAAAGAACAGAATGAGAAGAGAGGATTGATGTGAAAATAATGGGCATATTACCACATCCAGGGTTTACAGCTTTGCTCAGTCCATTTGACCAGCACTGACCAATTAGTTCATCACTGCCATTTAAGTCACTTACAGATAATCATGCGTCTTCTCTGCTTCTCTGCTGTGTCTTAGAAATCCAGCCATTTACTCATTATTTCCTCAGTACTTTTAAGGATAATGCTGCTGACAAAAGAGTCTACTACTGAGCTTCTTACTTGGGTTTTTTGGTTTTTTTGGGTTTTTTAAGATCTGGACAAGTTCCCAGATAAAACATCTGTTCTTCTAAATTACACGTCAAAACCTCGGTCTGACCAGCATGGCAGTGTTGGCAATTACACTTCTCCACAAGGAGCAGACAAATCTCCCTCTCTTTCTTTACAAATCCTGCAGCTGATACACCATTTCTGGTTAGGGAGGACCCTGTTCAAAGCAAGTCAAGTAAAACATCCCCATACGTGAAACAGAGCATTTTTGTAGCATTGCTCTGGTTTGCCAGTGAGTGCTTTAAATTGTATCCAAAAGGGGGAGGCAAAGCAATCACTGCCAGGACGTCAGTGACCCACCTGCTTTGGAGAACTGCTGGGAGCGTTACAGAAAAAATCTCTGACCACAGCAAATGCACTTTTAGGGATTTACTGGAAAGTTGTGCACATAAGCAAGGATTTGAAACAGTGCCATTCCTCAATGTCTATGATTACATCAACAAGCACCTGCTAAAAGGTGCTAAAATAAGGCCTATAAACCCAACCCTGTTGTTTTGCTGTTCCCTCTGATTTGTGTCTGCCTGTTTTCTCTTGTTTGCTTCACTGCTAAATGCTGATGAGGGGATGGCACATCCTCTGGGGGTTACAGCTTCCTGTGCTGAAAACCCGACTCCCACATTCCCAGTGCCCTGACTGATGCCATGGAAGGCTTGGTCCTAAGCTCATTTAATTCTGCCTGATTTATGTGGTAATGTTTATCAAAGCCTGAGCAGGTGAGAAATCCATAAGAGAACCAAACTTGGGCGATGATTAATTATCTTTGGATTAACTAACACCATCAGTTAACCTTGCTGTGTTCATAGCTCTTTTCTATTCTCTTGTTCCTTTTAACTCTGACTCAGAAAATAATTGTTGTTCATTTGTGTATTATGTATTGTTCAGGGGGGAAAAAACATAGCACAAAGGGCACTTTACATGAATCAGAGAATCACAGAATCAGAGAATCTGCTGAGTTGGAAGGAACCCGTCAGGAACATCGAGTCCAATTCCCAGCCCTGCACAGGACACCCCAAAAATCCCATCATGTGCCTGAGAGAATTGTCCAAATACTCCTTTAATTCCATCAGGCTTAATGCTGTGACAGCTTCCCTGGGGAGGCTGTTCCAGTGCCCAGACTTTTCCTGATATCCAACCTAAACCTCATAAATACCATAATTATTTTTCACATCTCCAGTGGTCTTGGTAAATTCTGAGATGAATTCACAGTTATGAGTTAATTTTTACTGCAGATTTGTTTATAAGCATCAAATGAATTCTTTTGCTGATTAATGTTTTCAGAATTAAGGGAAGAAAACTGCACAGTTCAGAATCAAAAGAAAATCTTTTGACCATTGTTTCATTATAAAAGAAAGCCATTACAAATAGGTTGGATTTTTTCCCAAGTAACAATACAACAATATTTACACATATCTGCAAACTGGTTTGAAGTCTCTAAATCTAACTTTTCCTAGGGAATAAAAGAAAAGAAAAAGAATGCTTTTATGAAAAACTGTTTACCTACCTCTAGTGCTGAGTATTGATTAATCTACTGGCATAGATATTTGCTTCAGAAGAAAGAGCATTGAAATATTTGATTAAACACAAATTCACAAGACCAAACAGATTGCATTAAGTTTCTTTCAAACCAAGCTATTGTACTGGAGAAATTACCAGAATTTAGGCTTCTTATTCCCAAGGGTAGCTCTAATAGAATCTTGGAGAGTTACTTTAATCCTCAGTGAATGAAAGTTCTAGACATGGACAGGATTGAGTAAACATTGTTGTTTGGGGTATTTTTTTTCTAAGTTATTAACTTTAGTGCATTACTCTGTAAAGACTGTTATTCTTACTAATATCCAATCCCTCATGGTACATTGCACAGTTTAACTGTGGCTCATGCTGTTTGTCCAGAAAGAGAAATGAGAAGCAGGAGAATCAAGGAGAGAGGGGCCCTTGAGGTCACAGCCAAGTGCAGTAGATAATGTGGTGTGTGCAAGTCCTTGAAGAAAACTTGAAAGCTTTTAAAAGTATTTTATTTCCAGATTGCCTGGCAACAAAGGTGCTTTTACTACAGCACAAGAGCTTAGGATTTAGCAATAGATACATGGACATAAGGAATGTTTGTTTTGTTATGGGGTCCAAGTTGCCTTTTAATGAGACAGAGAGCACATGTTGTGATGTGCCATCAATCTATAAGTGCACAAGGGGACCACTGACTATTTAGAGAGAACAGCATAAGAGTCTGACACTATCCTTTATTCCCCATTACAGTTATTTCTAAAATTTTGATTATGAAAATTACGATCTAAGCATGAACTCCCAAAGGTTAATAGCCTTTCAGCCAAGACAGTCTCCATCAGTAACTGCCCGGGATTCAGTCCAAGGATGCTTGAATATTGGAACAGCACTCATTGGTTTTAAAAGCAGATACTACTCTACTGAACAGGATCGTTTGTAAACTGTAGGTCTCCCTCTCAAAGTGGTCCATTTCTGTTTCAGCTCTGCCTGCATTAAGTTGCTTTTAACTGAAGAGACCATGTGGAGAGGCTGTGGAGGAGCTGGCTTTCACCTGAAGCAATGATCTGAGCTCATTCTTTTCCAAGCCTTGAGTGACCTGTTTGCTGCCAGGGGTTTCTGCACAAAAATCCTCCAGTTGATTACTTTCTGGAGGAAGCTAGCTATGGTCTGTCCTCTCAATAGATGAGAATTCATGTTCCTCTTAGGCTCCTTTCTGGCTTTCCCAAGCTCTAGGTATGCTGTTGACTTTGGTGTATTTGAAAACTCAGAAGTGAAAGACCCCTGAACAATTCACAGACTTACAAAAGATCCTTCCTTGCCTTGAAGTACTGCAGTCATCTTTAAAGCTGGGTTCAGATTGGATTACTGACTCAAAACAAAAGGAGCCCAAATTTTACACCATGCATTTTGGTATTTCCATGAATTTCCAAACTTCTACAGAAAAATGTACACATTAAAAACCATGGTCAGGCAGAGCACAGACATCTCCCATGGGAATTGCACAAGGTTGTCACCTTGGACTTGATGATCTCAGAGGTCTCTTCCAACCTAATGATTCTGATTCTATTGCCTGGATTTTCTTCCTGCCAGTTAGCCCCTCTGCTTGTCCCCCCACAGAACTGCTTCATGCTCCATCAGCTTTAGACCTCATTAGAGCAGTGCAAGGTGATGGGCTCTTCCTGGACATGAATAATTTTTGAAATATATGGTAATGCACAGCTCTTTTATAAAAGATTTTAGAGTGCATCCTCATCCCTGTCTGCACTGGCCACGGCAGTAGATGAACTTGTTCTTGCTGTCAGCAGGGCATTTAGGGGATTTTCCTCACAGCCACCAAGCACCAGGCTGCTGGGTGAACATCTCACTGCTGAGGTCATTGGCTTTTACCCTGCAGCTCCTGTCTCACTTTCACTGTGCTCAGCTTTACCCTGAGGCTGCTGCAAGCACAAAGGAAACACAATGAGTATTGAGACAATCTCCTGCTTTTAGACCAGTTTCAGAGCACTCACTGAAACCGCCTGAATACTTCTGGGTACCTTTGCTATCATCAGAACATTTTTATATTGAACCGAATGAGAAAATAACTTCTTTTTTTCTGCACTTTAATTAACATTTATAAATAGTTTTTGCATTTAAAGATACTAGTATTGAATGGGTTGAATACCTCTTTGTAATATTCCCGCTCTTAATATTTCTAGTTGTAGGCTTTTAGCAGTATATAAAAATGGGCTAGAAGTGACTTCTTGGATCATTAAGTCTAATCCCTCTGCAAAAGTATAAAATAAACTTTTTCATAAGCCTATCAAGTTCTGTCTTAAAGATAATAAGGTTTTTTGCCTCCCATATGCCATTTGGATGAATCTGAACATCTAAACCTTTCTTGTTGGAAACCTGCTAATATCTGGCCTAAGTTTATTCAAATCCAGCTATAACTTCTGGATTTTTCCTAAATAGTTCCTCAGTATTTATTTTGAAATAATGACCTTCTATGGTTTTGCTACATTTTGCAATTGTTCATAGTGTTTTCTTATAAATTAAACTCTCTTAAAAAGACATTCCTCTTACCTATTTCAGTTTTCCTTTGTAGCAGAGATCATTGGGTTTGGCTGCTGACATACAGTAAGAAAAAAACCCCAAAATTATCACTTTGTCTTCTTGCTGTTTAAACTCTTTTTAGATCTTTGGTTTTGCAGTGACTCTGAGTCATCAAAAAGGATGTCAAGATTTTAATCTTTATTTCTTAAATTAATCCCCACTTAAAAATGGCTGGTCTAACTATGCGTGTTTTAAACCTCTGATGATTCTTCCATCAGCCCTGGTGGAATGTGTGCAGCTTGGAAGTCCTTATTCCAGGTGGGGTTTCACCTGATCTTTCTGGAGAACAGTTCTGGCTTTGGTGCTTTGTGATCTCTAAATTGATGTATATTGTAAATACATGTGCAGTTTGCTGCTTTCAGCACTCCAGCATAACATCCTGTATTTGTTTCATCCTTGATAGAAACACACACTAATAACTTTTCTCTGTAATGCAAAACATTTTTTTATTACCATGATGAAACAAAGGGAGCTGTGGGGAGAGTTTGAAATAAGTGCCATAACTAGTTTAGCATTACATATAAACTATATATAAAATGCAGTGTTTAGAGCTCTGATCTCTGACTAATATGTAAGCTCATGTATAAAGATGGAAAATGCATGTCTGAAAGTCAATGTGTGAATGTAAGTTTGTGCAGCAGATTCATGGGAAACACAAGCCAGCAGGAAAACTTTTAAATATATGAAAGGTAAAATAAGGGCAACATTGTGTTTGTTCTTCAATGGTTTTACAGTCTCAGTGGGTTCTCTTGGAGACTGCAGAATTGGTCATATATAAACCTCTTGACATAGCTCTTATCAGCTTTTTAAAAGCCACCATCCAAAGCTCAGTTAGCATCCAAAAGTTCCTGTTTCCCTCAGGATATCTGGATGAAGTCAGAGTTAAAAGTTCAGTCACCTCCTCCGTGGCATTTGTCTGTTTCTGACTTCTGGATTGGAGCCCTTGATAGCATAAGGGATGTTGGCTTTTTTGTTGTGTGTAAAGCTCCTCTTGCTCACTTTAAAGTGAGCAAGAGATGAAAACAGTAATTGATATAAATGTCATCTGCTTGGCAAATGTCTCCAGATTTGCCAACAAGCGAATGGTGAACAAATGAATAAAATTGGAAGGGATTCACTGCCTCTGAGTCCTCATTCTCTAAGAAGCTGTTAGGCTTTGCATATGGAGTAGCCCCATAATTCTTGGATTTTCAGTGCTTTTTCAATCAATCTTCATGCATCATCATCACTATAATTAAAATTCAAACAAGTTGGGACCCAGGAGGGCAGTTCCACTCTCTGGATTCCTGTCAGCAGCACTACAATTGACCATTGGCCCTGGTGCTCACATGGGGGTATTTTTGTTTGAGCTGTTGTCTGACTTTTTCTGTGAGTACATTAATCCTCATTCGACTTGGAATCTGCAGTATTTCCGGGTTTACCACAGCCCAGTAAGTTTAAGATGTATTTCCTGATTCACCTTCTTTGTATTTTTTATAAATATCTTAACCATGGAATTGCTGGAAGCAAATTTGTGATAATATTTAATATGTGCCTGTATTTTTGCTTTTTAGCCCTATCTTAAATCTGTTGAGTAATCCAGTCAGTCATAAATTACTATTTAATGTTCACAAATGACCTCCAATGCACCAAAAATTATTCTGTGCTTATACAATAATGTGTTTACTGGAAATTCTAAATTTATTGCTGGTTTTTGCTGTAGAAGCCTCAGGACATGAATGTGTTCAGTGGAAGTCTTTTTAGTGCTAATAAAAGCCATGCTTTTGTGAGATTGGGACTGATGTTTACAGTGAAGGAATTTTATTAAAGTTTTTCTTCAATTTCCAGCATCCTGTTATATTGGAAAAAATGTTACACATGCAGCATTTAAAATCTGCCTTTTGGTAAATGGCATTATACATTCCAGTTGGAGTCAATATTACAAACAATACACTTCGTATGAAATTTGCAAATTAGGCCATAAAAACATTGCATTTCATTTGATGCTGGCCAGTTTGCTGCTTTTTCCAACCACGTGTCTTCCGTGTGCAGATTCAACACTCACAGCTCTTAAACCAACTAAAAACTGATCTTTATTGTTTGCAAAACAGTTCTTTATTTTACCTTTGCACTGCTGAGATTCGCCAGTTATTGCTTCCAAAGCCTTTCCCAGGCACTGAATTGGTTTCCCTGGCACCAATAACAACAGGCTGAAATTCTGATCAGTTGGGTCAGACTCTTCCACACCTCTTACCTTGAGTATTCACAGCTTCCTCCCCACGTGTAGGGCTCTGCTGAGAGTGGTTTCCAGCAGAGCTGTGCTAAATTTCACATCTCCTTCAACATCCTTCATTTCAGGCACAAAACTTCACTAGGAAAAATGATGAAACCATATCCAAGACCACCCTAAGGAATTGATCAACAAGCTTTCATTTTTTGAGTTAAAGCTTGCAAAAAACTTGCACTGTGAAGACATTTCCATAGAGGTTTGCCAGTTTCAAACCAGATTAACAAGAAAGACATGAATGTCAGCGAAAATATGAAATTGAAAAAGATAGTCTTTGTTGTGTTTGATCCCTTTCAGAGCCATGCAGTTCCATCTAATGGCACTCTCTTGAAAGAAATAGCACAAGAAAACAATAAAAAGGAGCTTCTTGCATCAATCATTTTCTTATTTGGTGCATGTTATGTTATCAAAAATAACTTTTAATCTATTACTTCCTGCTTCTTTAATATTTCAATTTCTATCATTCTCTTTTCATTAGCAACCTTATGATTGCCTCCTTAGTGCTCTGCCAGAGATCATCAGGAGTTCTACCTACATATTTTCAGTTTAGTCATTTTGTATCAGATTACTTCAACCAATGAACCACAGACGACATTATTTATGGACATGAGCCACCAAAGTACAGTCTGTTCAAAGCTCTGTATGCAGGTCATACTAAACATGATTAAAAATCAATGCAAAATATTTTGCTTCTTTAAATGTGTTTACTCAGGCATCACTGTTCTACTCCCAAATTACATATGGAAAGGTGACACTGAGCCATTCACCTTTTAGGCACAAAGGTAAATACCTTGGCACACTTTGGAAAGAGTATTGCTTCTATCTCAAGGTTTAAAGCAGTCATGTAATATATGATAATTTAATTCTCATGAGCATCTTCTACATCTTGAGAGGTGGGGCAGAAAAAACCATGGACATGAGGAAGACATTCCTGCTTATTGCAGGGTGTTGGACATGATGATGTTTTAAGGGTCCCTTCCAACTGAAACTGTTCCATGATGTCTTTGATCTGTATATTCATTCTAAGCTGCTTGACCAGCTACAGCATAGAGCTGTCTAAAATAAATAAATAAAAAATATATCATGATAGATTCCATTACATTAATGGAGCGTAATTACCAGGAAACATTCCTACAAATTTGTGTTATTAAATCTTTGGGAAATAGCAGGGGCAGGAAGATTAACAAGTTTTCAAATTAGTTACGAGAGAATTATCAAGCCTTCATTTTGTTATCAGTTATTGCATTTATGTTCTCTACTTTCACAATGAAATCCTAAAAGATTCATTGCAAGTAAATACAGAATGTTCAGTAACTGCAATTTAAGAAAAATAAAATTTCTGGCACATCCTATAGAGTTATTTCCTACTCCAACTAGTGGTTTAAAAAAAAAGAAAGAGACAAAGTCTTGCACTGCAGTCACTGCAGTCAGTGTAAAATTGCCACCTCTATGAAATCAAATATTGCAATTAGATAAAGTACTTAAAACTGTGGGAATTTTATTGTTCTTGGATTAGCTCTTAACTTTGTAGAATTATCTGTGTAGCTTTTGCTCAGTTTGCACTTGACTCCTTGCTGAGATTTTTTTTAACATTTGAACAGTTTGAGAAAGTGGAAATAGAAATAAGCTCAAAATGAAAACAAGCTTTCAGCTCTAAGCATGGAGTAGATGTGTTCTGGAGTCTTCTGTCAAAATGGTTTTCCTGTCAATTCAACAAAACATTTTCTAGCAATGTAAAGAATAGTTCCTGACAAGAAAGTCTCTCACCTCAGAAATGTGAGTAGGAAGATAAAGCAACCTTGAATGTAGAATGTGAAAAAGAGAGGTTCAAGCCTTGTCACTCAGGTAGAGTCATCTTCTGCATCTTCTGGTGAGTGGGTATTGACTTTTCTTTCCCAGAAAGTCTGGAGGTTTTATTCCTTTCCTTTGGTGTAAATTGAAGAAGAGATTTGATCTCTTCGTTAATTATGCCAAAGTCACCAGTAGTCTGATGGTTGTGGCACTCAGCTGGCACTCAGGATTCACTGAGTCTCTAATGCTGTCGTAAATAAAATCCACTCCCACGACTTTCCAGCACACCTTTGAGAAGTCAGTCAAATCAGAATGGTGCTGTCATCACCTCCCATCTTCATGGAATGACAAATTTATTTCATGTTAAGCTTGCGAAGAGAGTCAGCAGCATATAGAGAGCTCCAACTGGCTCAAGTATTCAATTATCATTTGCATCTAGAGAAAATAAAAAAATTATCTTTCATTATTATCTCTAGAGATAAGAGTATGAATTTGCTCCTGGAAAAGTGTTGAGAGATATTTTTTATCCTCTTTTCATTATTTGGAAGGGATCCAGCACTGCTGCTTTCAGATTTTATTTCTAAAATAGTAACTATTAAACACACTGTATTGTGATTTGTGAAAGATGAAATCCTTTGCATGGGTCTTCACTGGTTTCTGATGAATGCCAACTACTAAAAAACATCCCTGATCTCCTTTCTTTTCCATTTCCTGGGACAGTATCTTTAATAAGTAATAATATTGCAAAGTAGACTTTCCCAACAGCCCTCAACTTATCTTCCTTTCTGTGCATATGAAGAATAGGCAATTTCTGTCATTATCTCTCTGCATACTTTTCCAGGGAAAGCAGATTCTTCAGAATGTTCTGAGGACTTGCCACTACACCTGCAGGATTCAGGAAGAGAAGAAACTCATAAATCTTGTGAACACTTAGTGATGTGATTACTCTAATTACTGCAGTGTTTTGCTTACATTTTATTTCAGCTCCAGCAGCAAAACTTGTCATGAGGTAAACATTCTCTGACAGTCACTGTGCTTTTCTCCTGTCGAGGTCTTCACTTTGAAAAGGAATTATTTTGTCCCTTAGTGAGGGCTTATGTTATCTCACACATCTGAATGAGCACTCCTATACAATGTCATACAGTTTTAAAATAAAGAACAATTTTGTACCTAAAGGGCTTTTACAACCGTGTCAAATTTTGAAGCTGTGTTAATTTTTTAAAAAAGGAAAATACATCCAAGGGCTAAAACATGCTTTGCATTTCATTGAGATCTCAATTGTTTTCACTCTATTTTAATTGTCCTTCAAACCTAAACTATTGTGCAGCTGATTTTTTAAGGGGGTCATGGAAGGAGAGTCACAACAGTTTTGATTTGGATTAGAAGAGTTTTCTACTACAGCCACAGTTCTGACCCAGACTGAATCAATAATCTGTAAATTCTTCAAGTGGAAACTCTACAGGAAAAGAATTGTTTTGTAGAGGTCTTGCTGAACATATGTCAAGTATTGAAGTTATGTCACTTCTGCAAGTAAAGTTTTACAAACTTTTATTAACATTGTTTGCATTCAAATTTAACATATTTTGTTCAGAATTAACATTCAATCTGTCACCAGTGCAGACTGAAGCCTTATGACTTCAGATTCTCTTGCAATTTTGTCAATTTTTGTTCTGTTTCTCCTTTTTTTCCCTCCTTTCACTGGCAAAAATATTTTGAGCCTGTCAATTTTTTTATTTTTTTTTGCTTACTAATATTAGTAACAAACAATAGCAAGTTTTGTTATTGTAACTGCTGCTGTAAGCTTTATTATGATAATATCAAGGAAAATGTTCTTAAATATGTATGGGGAGAGAGAGTTGGGAATTTTGCTTCTCTGATTTATCTGGCCTCTGGCTTTGATCACCATGCAATCCATCTTCTTTTACGAGACAAAACACACCATGCTGATTAGCTGGTTGTTACAATCGGTGATCCTCAACTGTGGAAAACTAATTAACCTTAGTAGCAAAACATAATGTGAGTTTTTTGTTCATTTGTTTAATGAGTTAAGAAGTCAGATGAATAGAGTTGGTAAACAGAGATGAAAACGTTAATGGAGACCCAAACCTGCTCCTCTAGTCTTACATCCAGTCTCTTGCTTTGCAATTCAGCAGAGACAAATACAGAAGACTTTCACATCCTCTGCTTCTTCTTTCCCCTTTTTCGTAAATTCTCAATTTGTAACTTACTGGCATTTAAATAGATGGTTCATGTTGAACAAAAAGGACACTTTATAATTTTGTTGCATAAATTATTCTGTCCATTATTCATTGCCCTGTGTTGTAATGTGTGTGCCATTATTCTGGACAGCTTTAAATCTCTTTCAAGTCCTTTGACAGATTTTTGTAGTCTTAGCTACCCCCGTTTACCCAGAGCCCAAGACTGCCAAGCTGAATTCACCACGGTCATTCCTGCTTAGCACCTCATCCATAGTTAATTTCTTGAGCCTCTGTGTTTTATCTGTGTATAAATTTTTCATTTGCAACAACACTTTATCTTAGCTCAGAAGTCTGGGGGGTTTGTTAATTAGTTCCTTCATTAGTTCAGAAATTTTTGCTTCATTTTGAACCAGCTGCCTGTGTAACAGGTTCACAGTCCTTTTAATAACTCATATGGATGAAACACAATGAGAGCTTTTTTATTTCATTATGAGTTTCACCCGGGCCTGTGCAGCACCACAGAAATGTGAGTGCTGAAATGGAAACCCTGCCCTCCTCACGGCCCAGGTGAGAACTGCTCTGACACCGACACCTCAGGTTCACCATCAAGATGAGATAAACCGCCTGCAGATGCTTGTCAGGAAATACAGGCTGAAGTTTCAGTGTTACTGATATTCAGTGTTTAGAGGCCCCTCTGCCAAATTCCAAAAGGTAGAGAAAAAACGAGGATCAGTAGAGCATGAATCAGAAGCAGTTACCAATCCAAAAAAACAGTCTTACAGCTGCTATCATGCAACCCTCAGAGAAGATTTAAGCAGCCTCTGGCTTCCTTTAGATGGAAGGAAATGGGCTCATGAAGGAGTATCTCAGAGCATGTAAATTCATTTCCAGCTCTGGAAAAAAACAAAAATATTTTGTATTTTATCTTTGCAAATATGTCCTGCCCTCATCAAAAATATTATTTACTAATTCACTCTAAATGTAAAAGTACATTTGTATCCTAATTAGTGTACAGACTGAAAATAAGAGAAGAATAGATTGTAAACAAATGAAATGGGAGAATGATTGCTTAGATAATCTGAAAGAATTTTAGGAAGATATAGGACATAGCTAAATTCATGATTGCCTCTTGGGCATTGTGGAAAGCAGAAAGATAATGTGCTCTGATTTGCAGCTGGGAAAGGGAGGATATGGTTAAAGAACAACTCCAGATAACAAATGCAGTGACAGGGAAACAGCAGCAGAAAAAGGAAGAAGATGATGTGAGAAGAAATACAGAATATTTGGTCTTGACATAGTGAGCTTCTAATGTGGACAAGATGTTCCTGAGAGAAAATGACAGTAATAGTGCAAAGAGATAGAAGGATAAACCAGAGAGGACACCTATAAAGTTTCTCAAACTTCCAAGAACTCAAGTGTAGAAGGGTAAGAAGACTAAACTATTACAGGTAAAGCACCAAAATGACACTGAGATACCATTTAGGGAGAATATAATACTTAATAGGATACATCCTAGCAGAGAGGAAAAGAACAGGCAGGAGTAGATGAAGAAATAACTGCTTCTCCAAGAGGCCTCATTTTTGCAGTTGAATGAAGCAGAAGAAAGTTTCAGAAGTAGGAGGGAGAAAGTATGAGGAAAAGGAGATTGAGGGGGAGGAGGTCAGGGCAAAGTGGTCAGGCTGAAAGATTGGAGTCAAAATGGTTAAATACAACAGTGAGTAAGAAAGGACACTGCAATTTTTTCACAATTTTATAAAATTTTCCTTAGAACAGCTGACCAGCTCTTGGGAAAATAGGGCTAGAGGAGAAAGTTAGCTAAGCCAGTCAGGCAGAAGGTAGACCACAGTCTGCAGGATTTGAGAAAAGTATTTTTTAAAGAAACACAACAACATTTTGGGAAAAAGAATAGCATTAAGTTGCAGTGATAAAGAATTAGTGCAGTCCCTAGATTTCCCTAGCAGCAGAGAAACTGTGGAAAGAATAAGAATGGAGTCCAAGGAATCAATAGTGAGTAGCTGAAGTGAAATTTGGGTGGCAAGAAGTAAGTAAGGTGGCCGAAAACACCCAAAACTGATTCCTGTGTAGTAACTCAGCAGCAAAATGTTCAATTTTTTTTTTTTTAACAAAACCCGTTAAAGTCCCCAATAACATTCTGCTTTCTATCTAAATGTGCCACCGATTGAGTCTTACTTTCTCACACAGTAAAATCAACTTTTGAGGAAGCAGCTATAAAATGCTGAAACTGTCAAAGTGATAAATGAATAGCTACATTGTCTTTTAACACCACCTTAACCTCCACGGTAGAGGGGCCTGTGGAGCTACATGGCCAAAGAATATGGAAAGAAGGGATGGTTTGTGATGCATAGGTGCTGGGCTTCATGATTCAAGGTCACGGCAAAGTGAGACCTTAAACACTCAGTGGAACTACCTCATGAAATGTATATCTTGCAGTTTCTGCAAGTATGTCAATTGAATTCATCTTCAAAATTTACCCAAAGGTGTGTTTCACTGTGTGATGTCCCCACACTGGATCATGTGCATTCAGTTTGTATCATAAATTAATGTGATTATGTAAATCCTGTCCATCAGTTGGGACCTTCCTGAAGCTGTAGTCACGTTTCATTAAGACACAGCCTGATAAAAGATGGGTTAATGTTTCTGATGGCCTCATTTGAGAAGCTGGCAATGGTGTAGATGTTATGAGCTCCATCTCCAGCATCCAATAACCAGACAGGCAGCACTGAATACGGTGAGAAATTCAGCAGAATGTTTAGACATTCATAGTACTGAGCTCTATAAATCAGCAGTGCTGAATAAGCAACAGGGGCATTAGCCTATTTAGATGCTAAAAAGGATGGGATTTTAAAATTACTCAGCTCCTTATAGTATTTATAACTGGTTTAGTTTGCATGCACTTCACTAACATTCATTTTATTCTGACATAGGAAACTGCATTCTGATTATTTCCCTGAACCTACCTTGAACAGTGAATTTTGACTACGCTCTGGAGGTGGCTTTGGGATTGATTATTTTTTTTAATTGTATGTTGTTTGACAAGCCAATTCTATTCAGAAATCACACATGAATTCTTAGGTAATCGATGCTAATTGTAAAAATCCTCAGCAGCTTAATCTGCTGTAGCTTTCTTGAGAATTTAATAAGCCTACCTCATAATAAACTGTGTCAGAAGGGGCAAATATTTTGCTAGCACAGCTTGTAAGTGATTGTTTGAACCATGGCGCCAAGTATTCACAGAACAGGAGTACTGTGCAGTCATTTTTAAACTGAAACATTTGATTTAGTGCCTTAAGGGCAAGAATTTTTACTATATTTTTAAAATTCATTTACTTTCTCATCCCTACCAGCAAAATGTCAATTTTTTTCTGAGGATTGCGTGTTATTTGCCTTAGGATAAGCAAAAGCAACATAATGAAGCAGAGCACAGCTGAGCTGTCTGAGGATGCTTTGGGGGGGCAACGTTGATTTTCTCCCTCGCAGTTGCAAACTGACAGTAAGATTTCTGAACTTTTTTGCTTCAGAAAAACAGAAAAACAACCAACCAAACTCTCACATTTTGAGCAGTGGGGCCTTTTGGAATGTAGAATTAAGGGTTGTGTTGCACGTGATGGAATAAATTGGGCTGGGTTATAAAGTGAACCAAAGGCCATGGAGCTGAACAGGACCCCAGGGTGTGTCTGTCACCTCTTTCAGCCCGTTCCTTTGTTGCATCAATTCCATTCTGCCAAACTGCTGAATGTCTGGGGAGACATGAGACATCAGAGCTTTGATGGTGCCAAACTTCACATTTGGCCTTGACTTCTGCATTTGGCCAAGACTGAGGATGGTTTGAAAGCTATTCTGTCCTCAGCTTCTGTGAGATTCATTGGTCATGTTGGAGCTTTAAAGGGTTATTAAATGCTGCCAAGAAATCTGCCTTGAATTTTAGCCTTACTAAGTAACCTGCACCTGTGTTTGCACAGCTATGGTTATGCACAGCTATGCAGGGTTCAACACTGGAGCTGTAAATATGAACTGGAGCAGGGAAAGGGTGGGAAATGACTGCTCTGCCAGGTTTGGTGAAAACAATTTTGAACCTGTCTAGTTGCATGAAACCGGGCGTAGTGAGGATCAGCTTACCTCCCCAAACAACTTGACAGCTCAAATTAATCTCACACACCATCAGCAGTTCAGCTTCCTTGGAGATCTTGGCAAGTTCTGCCAGCAGGAGGAGGAAGACCTGATCGATGCATTTTTTTAATATCAAGGTAATCAGATCCTGGGCAGAGAAAAGCTTCCTTTATTCTTTTAAAATGTATTCTTCTTTGATAATGGGGGAAAAACCAATAAGCTATCCTAGAAGGAAAGAGGGCCAGTGCCCAAGAAAAGGGAATACATTTGCTGCACAGTTCACCTTGAAGTGTTTGGTGCCAAGTTCTTGCATCTCTTCCAGCATGTGCAATCCAGGACTGCTGGAGATCCCTTCAAAGTGTGGAGTGGTGAATATGATTTCAGCTTTAATTACAAACTTCCTGCTAGCTCCCCTCCTTCTTTGAAATTCAAGGCATTTCATTTTATTTTTACGTAGTTTGGTGTCTGAGATTCCTTTTTATGTTAGTCGGAAAATAACGATGAAAAGAAAAATAATTCTCTTAGGAAAATTCATGAGAACAGGCAGTGTTTAGAAGCTGTATTATTTATTCAGAAGAGCACAATGACTTTTAAGAACACTGGGATTTTATGTTTGTGTGGATTTTTTGGTTTGATTCTTTTCCTTTGTGTACTTTGTCTGTTTTCATACCTGTGCAGCTGTTGAGCATATGTATTAGGTCTAAAAGTTGAAAATCATTTAGAATTTAGATTACAAAATTTGTTGCCTGTAAGTGCAATAATCTGTTAGCTAAGACTGTAAGTGGAACTTTCAAACACCATTTTTATGTATTGAAGTGCTCAAAGGCAGAAATCTCTGTGCTTCTCTAATGGCCTTAATAAACAACCTTACCATTTTTAGTCCAGGAAGAAGTAAATCCAGAACTAACATCTCAGACAGATACTGGTGCTGAGACCCTGATGCTGTGCAGAGTGGGTTGTCCTGGCAGTTTAAGAATATCCATATTTAAATGATGTATTATGTCTGTTTAGACACAGACCTTGCTGCTTTCTGAGTAGCCTTGCTCGAGAAGTTGTATTTGGGGTTCTCTGACTGGTGTTGCTGGATCAGAAGTCACCTGCAGCAGCTGCAGCACCTCAATCAAACTCACCAGAGTTTTTCTGACCTTGCAGGCCCTCAGAATCTGTGTCAGCTTTTCCAAGTTATTTCTTCCTTTAAAACACAGAGAAAGTTAAAAAAATAAAAAGATTCCTTCATCTTGGAGAACCAATAACCCTGAGGACCCTGGGCCCCCAGGCCCTTTGTTCTCTTTCCAGAGCTGGTTGCCAGTTGGACCTGGTGGGATCCATGCAAGAATCTCCAGGGCATTTTCCCTGCAAGATGTGTCAGGGGGTTTTCTTGCAAAACCTGCACTGTACAACATCTTTCAACTTCCCTACATCCAGCTGACAAGTTCCTTCTGGAATGTTGTTTCCCCCATGCTTATTTTATAATGTCTTCTTACTGTTGGTAAGAAATAGAGGTTCGACTCTTCCTCTTCCCTTGGAGATACAGGTTTTATATTTCACTGGAATGACACCTCGCTCACTTTCACTTCAACACTTGAGATTTTTGCTGTAACTCTTCCCTAAATTTGTCATCTCTAACTCTGTCTTCTGAGTACCAGCTGCTTTCTGGGAACACTCCAGTGTCTACTGGTTCTCTCTGTACAGAGTTAATTCCCCATATAATCTCATCAATGTCATTGTTTGAAAGAACAGCAAGCAAGGAGAGTATCCATTTGCTGTGGGGCTAATCTTGAATGAGTTTCATTCTGCCAGAAGGGTCCCCAGCCATTGCCAAGCCCCATTAAAACCTTTGCACATCTCCCAGTGAGCAGTGGCCTTTTTATTTCTTGTGGCTCCTTTAAGCCAGATCTGCTGGGGAGAAGATATAAAGGCAGCAAGAGAAAGCAAAATCAGTTAGGTGAAATTATTTCTTTGAATATTGAAATCAGGGAAAGTGGTGCTTAGTAAAGTGGCATGATGCTGAAATGCAAGGCTGCATGTTGTTATTCTTTGTATCTGAAAGTGTAAAACCCAGGTGGAGAAATTGCTGTAATCATATGTCTGTTCTCATTTTACAGTGTTTATATTAAATAAAGAGTCCGTATCAGATTCAATAACATAGTACCTTTTTTCAAGGTAATATCTGTAGACTATTTTCTTCACAAATCTTGACTGGTAGTGGCTCAAGGTATACACAGCCCTTGTGAAAAATATGAAAGGTTCTAGAAATGAGGCCAAGCTCTTAACTCTAACAGAATACCAAAATGATACAAAGAGAGAAGAGGACATTGCCATTTATACTGGCAAATTTCAGATTTGTCATTCTTTTCCTCAAGAACGAGAGAAACAACTTATGCAAAGGAAAGATAAAAACAGGCAGGCACTGCTGGCTTTATCTTCAGTGTGATAAGCTTCCTTCAGGGGGACATGAACAAACTATGCATGAGGGATGGAGGAGACAGTACAGACAGTACATTTTAAACCGTTCCCGCTGTGAATCGTTCCAGCTTCAGGAAGCCATTCAAATTTGCTGTCAGAGCTCTTCTGGTACCAGCTCTGGTGCGCTGAACTTTTCAATTTTGTTTTAATAGAACTTAAAATAGTTTTACGTGACTTAGGAATTTTGGTTTGATTTAAGGTCCAGAAAGAAAGAAGGATGGATGAAGTTAATCCTAATCTTGAGGAAGGTCTCTGTGAGAGCCATAATTGAAAACTCCAGTACACAACTCACAGACCCCCAAAGACAGGTTTACCTGGAGAATCCTTGCAGTGGGTGGGCCCTCCTGTGGGTATCCAACTCAAACCTGCCTTTCGGGGCACTGGCAAACCCCAAGGATGGTGACGTGGCTGATGCTTCATGGAAGAAGTTTCTGGAAGAGACTGTTGGGAAGAGATAGCCTTTGCTGCCATCAGCCCAGCTAGGAGTGGCAATGTCAGTAAAAGTTCAGTGGCACCAATTTATCTCCATGAAATAATTCGTTTTTGTCAAGTCAGTATTTTGTACATAAGGCCTGTTCTACCAAAAAAAAAAATCCCAACGAGCTCAATATTGTTCAAATAGGACCTGAAATAAGTAGTTGTATGATTTTAAGCCCAGAAAACACGATAGGTGTAAGTAATTTACAACATGAATTGAACCAAATTCTATGGTTGTGTAACATCACTGAAACAGCAAGTTAAAGAACAAGAACAGACAGTACCAATCTCACTATTTGCTTACCTGATACTTTCTGTCAGAAGACATTGTGTAACTTACTTGTTGGGGTTTCTGAGAAACTTTCTCCTGTTATTTGCAGCAGACCTTTGAAAACTCACCTAACAAAATCTCCTTTGGGTAGAATGTCTTTTTCTTGTCCAATAAAATTACCGAATACATTCTAAAGTCCTAAGGAGAAACTTCTATTTACTGTCTGCTTCATCCTAAAAGTTTGTCAGGACTTTGAAAACAACAGCCTGCCAAAGGAACCTGATTTGTGATTGCATTAAACCCATCAATGCTTAATCTGCTAATTTACTGCATGTGCATTTGGGAATAACTGGTCTTGAAGCAGAGTAACACACTCTTGATATTGTACATTTTTTTTGTAATGAAAAGTCTCGTGTCAAATATAAAATTAAATGTAAATAAATCAAACTTTAAATGTTAAGAAACAAAACATTTTTTTGTGCAAGTACCTTTATTCTGACCCCTGGCTTTGCCAGAGGTTATTCCCATATATGCTCCTCTGTACTGTTCCTGAAAAATCTGTTATCAGACAGATACAGAGATTCCCTAAATAGCTCAGCCTAGGTCATCCAGTCAAGGGTTGGTCAGGAATTAAGACTTTTCATTTTAGGGTTTGGTTGCTGGTTATTTTTCTTTAATCTGAGTCAATTTAAGATATTTTGTTTGACAAACTTTTGCTGAATCAAAGGCACAGTTCAAACTCCCCAGCAGGCTCTCAGTGCCCAGAACTGATGCTCCCAGCTGGGCTGGGACAGGGCTGGGTGATTCCCATCCTTGGGGCTGCCAGCTGCACCCAGCTGGGGCTGAGCTTGTGGCAGCCCAAAGTGCACCTGGAAGCCATAAAGTCTTGAGTGGAGCCATTTTTCCTGGAGTTTCTGAGGTCTGTTTAGCATGGCTAAGGCTTTGTGGTTGGAAAGCGAGTGCTGACGTGCAGGTGTGGTGGCTCTGGCTGCCCCGAGCTGCCACGAACTGTCCTGGCATCTGGCTGGTGGCATCTGCAAAGCCTCAGGCACTGTCCCTGCCCTTGTGCAAGCCAAGCAGATGTCAGCTCCCTGGATTGCTGCAGTGTGTGCTGAGCAGTGTGTCTGTGTGAGGAGTAATGAACTTGAGTCGCTGTGCATTCTCCCTGTGTGAACTGTGAATGCTTTAAACCACTGAGATGTCTTGATGGATTAAAATACCAAGAGGGTGAATTCTGTAAAACTTACCAACTCCATAATTCTTCTGCCTTTTGGTGCATTGGTTCACCAGTCTGCAAAGCAAAAGCAGGCAGGGTTTGCCTATAAATCTTAATACTTGACCAAAACATTCATCCAGCTTCTGGAATAATGAAAATAGTAGTAGATCCTTTCAACTCTGTGTCTTAAAGCAGGATTAAATTTGGTTGTCAGAAAAGAAAAAAAGAAAAAAAAAGAAAGGCCTAATTTGCTTTAGCCTGGCTTGCTCCTGACACATTCATTCCAAACCAAGATGATTAGCATAGCAGAGCATTCCCAGAGTGTGTGAATGTGCACTTCCATTGAGAGGGGATTTGCTGGCTGGCTGCTTATGGCAGCCAATGTTCTTGTCTAGGTTTTAATTTGTTTGTTTGTATGTTTGATGTGCTGTTAGGAGCTACAGGATTGAAAAGCTTCCAAAAGTCCTGTCCAGCCTCTGAAAACATGACTGCAGAAAATTACCTTTGTTTGTGGAAAATAGATGTTCCTTTTACAAGATGGGTGCTCAGCGGTGGTTTTGGTGGGGTTGTGAAACCTGGGTATCCAGTTAAAACCTTCACCTGTTGCTCACTTGGCCAAGCAGACAAAAATTACTTTTAACTTGCTTCAAATACAGTGGCACTTTGCACTATCGTTTTAGAAAAACATGCAGCTTGAAAAGAATATATTAATTTTGGAAAGCCAGACTCGTTCTTGCAACAAAAATGGCTGCTGTGCTACCAGTTCCATGCACCTGCAGGAATGAGGGAGCTGCAGATTCCTTGCAGCATTCCCTGCCTCATTACACACGTTATATGAAGTGCTACTAAAATTGTTTTGGTTTTGTTTCAAATTAATGAAATGCTTGGAGGTCTACTCCACCATAAATTCTTGTTATTAAACATCACTCTTTCAGATAATAAGCTTCCTTTTATTATCAAAAGAAGATCCTGAAGATGAATGTGGGGGTTAGGAAGAGTAAATATTTCCTTTATTGTCTGCAGGTGAAACACAGCAAATTGGGCTGAGGTGAAACAGTTGTGGTCCCCAGCTGAGGGGACACACCAGGCTTGGTGTTGTCTTCCAGGCAGCTGCTCTGAGAGCAGAGCTCAGGCCTAAGGCTGTGCATGTTCTTTATACTCTCAGTAAAGTGATGGAAAGGGCCACCAGGCTCAATGAGCTGCTGGAATGGCTTGAAACAATCAAATTTAATTTCTTTTTCCTTTTCTTTTTTTTTTTTTTAAGTGATGATGGGAGAGTGGAAAACATCATCAGCTCCAGAAGAATTTTCCAGTAGGAACTGGCTTTGCAATATGAATCTTGAAGGGATCAAAGAAAGATTAAATAAACTAAGAGCAAAGCTGTGCAGAGATGGACAAGCAGCCCTGTTCTGAGTGGACTTTTCTTTTAATGTTATAGTGTAGAATACCTGATGTAGAGTGGTTCACAAATGCTGTACTATGTGCTTTATACTTGCCACTCAGATCCTGTGATTTTTTAGGCATCTGTCTCACTAAGAACTGCAATATATTTAATTTTGATGAGGTGCTCGTTAGTTCACTCACTCCTCTCCATCCTCCACGCTTCATGGCTAATGGCTTTCATGATGATGGCACTAAATCACACACTTCAAGTTTAGCATTTCTTGTCTGTTTTTCTATAACTAATCCTAAAATGTTCTTCTTAACAATTTTATGTATAGCAAAGGATCTATCTTTTGAGGCTGTGGAAATTAAAATCAGTGAAAAATCTGCTTTATGCTATGACCTTCTGCAGTCTCCAGAGGAAAAGCACAGCCATTTTCATATTTTTTTCTCCAGACTCTGCTTATCAGTATCTACACTACGACATTCAAACAAAATTTTGACTCTGAGTTTGTGCATTTCCAGAAGTGTAGGGCTGTAAGTAAAGTAAATGAGGAAATTTTCCTGTCAAGCTGGAAAAAACAAAAGTCATGCCTGTAATTCAAAGAGCTCAAGAAAATAAGATAATCATTACATTTTGATAACAAAGCATGGCTGGGGGCTGCAGAGAAATCAGTTACTGTGGAAAACTTAAATAAACAGTTTGTACAGCCTCAGCATAAGAGATCAGATCGACAGAGCTGCTTTAGGGGGTTCTGAGCCGAGTAACCACCCATCCACAGCATTTAGCACCTGGTGTAATCCTACCTTGGTGAGGCAGAATGCATCTGAAACAGGGAGTGCTGCTCTCTGCATTAAGAAGACTTCCTCAAAGTAACAAGGGAATTTAGTCTTAAATACTTGGCTTCTATTTTCATGGTTTATTATATTATGATTGGATTCCTTCGGTGGGCCCAATCTTCTTAATAGTACTGTTCATCCTTGGCAAAGGTTAGGCTTGAGGAGAACTAGGACTGAGATGAAAGAATAGAATTTATATTATTTAGCAGCTGAATGTGTCATTACATCAGAGTTGGTATTGTGTAGCAAATTGCAAGCTGTAGAGAAATTGCTTTTAAAAATCTGTATATATTTTTCTAAAACTGTGATAAAGTCACTCAGAAGCACATTGAAATGCATTTCTTGCTGAACTGTTAAATCTTTTTTTTCCTGTGGTACAAGAACAGATGGCAGTTATTTTTCTTACCATCTCTGCTGTGATGCTTTGCCTTCCCTTGTAAATGCTTTCAAGTGAAAGACAAGTACACACGACCAAAATGAATCTGCATTGTAACACTGGATTGGGGTTTCTAAAGCAAACTTTTAATCAGCTTACAGCATTAGGGTGGTGATAATTACTAAATGTCCTATCAGTCAAGTAGTTCATTATGGCAGGAAAATAAGCCACTAGTCAGAATCAATGGCACGTTTTGCAGTAAGTTTTTGGAGCAGATGTCTTTCTTCATAGACATTTTTAATGCAATAGTTGAGTATTCTATGACTTGAACACAACTCCAGTCACTCCCCAGGGACACACATTGGTGGATTTGGAGATGCTCTCTGTGACTTTATGGCATTCCTGATAGACTGTGATTGATCTGAGAACCTCAGCTGATCGTTCAGTAGCTGGTGTGTCAAAAGGGCTCCTGCCCCTGCAATGACAGAAGTGTTTAGTGATTCTATTCATTGTTATAAGCACAGCATAAATTGCAATGTTTTTTGAAGGATTATGTTTTAAAATCATTGCTACCTTAGCAATAATTTGGCAGCTCTGAGAAGGCCTAGTGAAAATGTCTCTAAATACAGCCTGGTGGAATGGTGCCTGCATCACCAGAAATGCTGTGTAGCTCAAGAAGTGCTGTATTCTGAAGTGAAATCATTTGTAGTTATAAATCTAAATGAAACCACCAAGAGTTGTAAATCTAGAGCTGTCTACCAATTTATGACTTTTTAGATTGCCTGGCTGTAATGTGGCATATTATAAAAGCATTGTTAGGAGCTGTATTTAATTTACTTGCCTTAAATTATGCTTTAGTAGACTTGGCAGTGCTGGGTTAATGGTTGGACTCGATGATCTTAAAGGTCTTTTCCAACCGAAATGATTCTAAATTAACGCTGCACTGAAAATCCAGCTTTATTCAGAGAAGCTCCAATTCTTCTGCTTTATACAAACTTTCCAAAAACCGTGGTGTGTCTTTATTTTACAGCCTTCGACAAAAGAAAGGCAGCTTGCCGCAGAAGCACTGGGCTGGGGCAGCCAACATGGCCAAGTGCAAGCCGTGCCCCGGGGCACATTCCAGCGCTGTCTGCGGCTCCGATGGACACACCTACACCAGCAAGGTGAGCTCTGCCTGGGGCCTGGGCTCCAGCAGCACCCCAGTGCTCAGCCAGGCTGTGGGGAGAGATAAAATACCTCTTCTTGTTAGGCAGTATTCAGTTACACCCTCCATTTATCTGTGAATATTTTTTTCATGTGAAAGGTGCTGATAAATGTAGGCTTGTAGCCCTGGTTTCGTGCTTGAGATGCTTTGGTTTTCTGAAATTCTTTTCCCCGGGAATTTTCTGTCAACAAGAAAAGTGTTTTTGTAAACTACCTGTGTTTTCATTCCTTTCCCTAGGAGGGACTTCTTCTTGATGTCCCTCTGGTCTGACCAATGTGAGTGAAGAGGTTTTTCTTTGTTTCACCAATCAAATTGGTCTGTGTAGAATAGTATAAAAGGGAGACACATCCCAAAAATAAAGGAGTCATTTTCAGCCTTCTGAAGTTCAGAGTCTGTGTTGTTGTGGTGTAAAACAGCATCATAGGCTTTTCCATATTTGATAAACAGCAAATCAGAATGCCAAATCACAATCACAAGTCACAAATAACTTTCCTGTTTCATGTGTCTCTAAACAGCCTGTTCTCCTAATGAAGTAGAATACTTTTAATATTGATGACGCAACTGAAAAAAGAAATTATTTGATGAGATTGACTTGTTTAGAAAAGAGGATTTAGGGGTAGTTCTTTTTTTCTTTTTTTTTTTT
>VXBB01000328.1:743167-819335 GCA_013399915.1 Illadopsis cleaveri | reverse complement strand
TTTTTGTTGTTGTTTTTTTTTTTTTTTTTTGGGGGGGGGGGGGGGGGGCATGGGCTCATTATAACATTCTCTTAGATTTATAAAAAGTATTTGTTGATGAAACTTATCACCAGCAATGACTTGCTTGGGCACAATTACCCCAAAGGAGGGAGCACCAGATGTAGTTAAAATAAAAGCAGAACTTTGGGCTTTTTCTTTTCACATGCGTGGAAGGAGCCACCACTGAGTAACAGAAGGCAATGTCCTTATTAATAAGGTTCTACATTAAAATTACAGCAGGAGCACAGGGAGAAAGAAGCAGCAGTGAGTCCACTGTGAGTTGTGTATTTTGAGTTACTGTGTCAGTAATAAAGGATGGAGCAGACAATGAAATTTGACTTGTCAGGTTATGCTTCTGAGGGTAGAGGCCTTAAGGCATTTGTGGTTGGCTTCAGCCAGTATGTTAATGTAGATGGTCTGGAAAATTAGATTATTTGAATGATACAGACTGGTTTGCATTTTTTAGTTTTCAAAAGAAAAGACTAGAAACTCAAAGGGACTGAAGTCACAAGACTTGTTCTTTGTAAGCTGCCTGTTGTCCCTGTATAATAGAGCA
The DNA here is from genome assembly GCA_013399915.1 of Illadopsis cleaveri. Taxonomy (NCBI): domain Eukaryota; kingdom Metazoa; phylum Chordata; class Aves; order Passeriformes; family Timaliidae; genus Illadopsis; species Illadopsis cleaveri. The sequence goes on along the minus strand of VXBB01000328.1, from coordinate 818,740 downwards.
GGCAGAGGAGTAGTTTTCAGATGAGATGTTCACAGTGTGTAGAATATGAGTTATTTTAAATGATTTTGTGGGGCATAATTCTTAAACAGTGTGTGGGAGGTGCAATGGACATAGTTTCTATTACACACATAAATCTCATCATTATCTTCTTTATATTCTGCATCATGCTCAAATGTGCCCCTGCAGTATAACAGGACTAGAAAACACTTCTTGGGGTTGATATTACTCAGTGATTTGCCAGTGTGGCATGAAGTGCTTAAGAGAACACATTTCTCATAGCTGAAAAAATCTGTGCAGTGTAAATGCACAACTAAAGTGGGATTAAATAGCTGTGCACAAAGTAATTCTATCATATTAAATATGTTCAGTTGGTGTTAGAAAGAGATCACATTGATATTATACACATAATATTAAGGAGATATTGTGATAGTTGTTGCAAGTAGAATGATGTGCATATTTTCCAGTGAAAGCATTTTATAGCATAATGTCAGTCTGAGCTCCCAGAGTTTTCATCAAAATCAGTATTCTGAACTTTCACTGAATCTAAGGCAAAATTCAGAGACAAATGTCTCTTCACCCTCAAAATATTTGTACCCTGGGCTGGAAATCAGCTGAGAACCTGCCCAAGGATAACTTGCATGTTGACAGTTCTTCCTGAGGAGATAGGGAGTGGGTTTGGGGAGGTTGGGGGATGGACGTGGTGGGCTGTATGGGTTTTTTTTGTTTGGTTTGGTTTTGTTTGTTGGGATTTTGTTAAAGTGAAGTGGTGGAGGTGGGACAGAGTGATCCAAATCATCAGAACATGGAGTCATCCAGGCTACCTTTTGGTAGTACTGTAAGGATTGGGCCATTTCTAGAGGGCTTTGTCTTTTCCCTTCAAGGGCTGTTCAAATCCTCTTCTCCATTTTCCTCTCCCTATACCTCCATGTGCTCTGTTTTAAAGTGTTTACTCCTTCCAAGAAAAGGAAATGGCTGGAGGGAGTTCTGACTGTGGAGGGGACCTGGGGGCATTGCAGAGGATGTTGAAGGCGGGTTTGGACTGATAGTCCTAGGAGAGGACCTGTGGGAAGGAGAAAAAACATTTCTTTCCATTATAGTGGAAATGCAAGACATAGGGAACATGAATTCATAGAAAAGTTAGAATCCATTTCACTGTTTGCAGAGAAACTTGAACAAACTGGGCCTGTGCCCAGTCATTGGCAATTAGATGATACAAGTGGAATTTCTTGACTGACTGAGGGTTTTCTTCCCAGAGGTAATACTACACAAAACAGAAACAGAGAGCTCAACTAGTTCCATTCCCTTCATCCAGGATACTTTTGACATTCATAGAGGAGAGAAAAGAAGCAAATTTAAAATACATGTAGTCATACTTTTTAATTTTTGTTTCCACATGCTTTGGATTGTTCTCCAATGATCTATATTCTTATTTTACCCACTTTATTGTGGTACATGTAGAAGTAAGTATGTAAGGAGAAAGAATTTGTATTTTTTAATGTTGCTGTATTGTAATTCTAGTATAAGCAGTTTCTGCTGCACATATACTTTTATAATTTTTCCTAGGAGAAAATGGTGTATGTTTTGTTACATGTGTTTAAGAGTGGCAGGTATTTTCTGATTAATGCAAGTTATGCCTTCGTTGTTGTTAGCTGTTCAAACTGAGAAAAGAAAGTGAAGTGGGTCATTTTGGGTCTAGCTGGCTGTACTCACTTTTTCTTGCAGGAGATCTTGATGAAAAGACAGGGAAATAAAGGAGAGATGGAAGTTTCCGAGTTCAGATTTCAGCAGCGCTGGTTGTGAGATCTCAGTATGAATTTCTGCAGCTGGATAGAGCAGTTATATCAAAAGAGTTATGGTAACCTGCATTGTCAGGTAAAAAAACCCAACTTTTTAAAACTGAGTGACATGCTGGAAAGAGAGGACCAAAATGTCTTCCAAAGAAAAGTTTCTTTAGGTAGCACAGGCAGAGTAAGGAGCCTTGAAAGTTCAGCAGCTGAATGGGGATGGTGGTGGCTTCCTTCAGTGAGTGACGTAGCCACAGCCCTGTGTTCATCTGCTTTGCATGATGAGAACGAGCTTTAAAATGGAAGCTATTATTAATAGAATAGCAGAGGCTTTCAGAGGGGAGATGGCAGCATTATTCAAGCTGTCTCTTCCAATTCCTGTGTAGGATAGAAAAGACAGGAAACCCTCGTGGGATGCAGCTCTAATCTGAGTTTCTGCCCAGCCTGGCAGAGTTAACCCTGCAGGACCTGTGCAAACAATTCTCATGTCCTGGGGCAGTACATGGCAGCAGCACACAAATCCTCCCTGCTGGATTGTCTCTCCTGCAAATTATATCCACCCCTGCCTGAGCTCTTGGGGGTGAACTGAAACTATTGATGGGGCTCAATCAGCAGGGGAATATTTTTGTCCTATTTTTGCATGTCTGTTCTGCAGCTGTGCACCACATGGTTCTTGAAAATTGGCCTGCAGTCTTAATATTTTGTGTTGAGACACAGAATTCCTTTTCATGCAGACGTGTAATCACATAATGTAATACATCTTGTCTGCCACCATTTAGTATTTGGCTTTAGGTGAATCTTTTGGGGTTTATTTTTCTCTATTATACATGGGCTAACTGAAGTGTTAGGTCAGTCCCAGCTGACTGGAGAGGTGGAATCTGGCTGATTTTAATAAGTCAGTAGCTGCCCTTCTCCCACATGTGGTAAAGCACATCTTTCTCACACCTCCCTGGCTTATAATGACACAGCATAATGTCTGTAAAAACGTGGTTTGGCTATAAATGTTCTGGAGTAGCTCTCTTTCTCCATCAAGCTTAAGGTAGAGATCATACTGGAAGACCTGAAGCCCATAGTTGGATTTCCAGTAGCAGATCCAAACAAAATTACATCCTTGAAGCAGTGCCCTGTGGAGTGTGGGATGCTCTCTCCTCACATTGCAGCTCCCTTTGGAGGCTGGGGCAGGGCTCAGCACCTTGAATTTGGGCAGGTGCAGGTACCAAGTGCTTTGCTGTGAGAGGATATCCAGGGATGGAGGAGATTTTTATATTTTTATAGCCAACAGTAGCACATGGGATTGAGAGGACCCTCCAGTGAAATAAATAGAACATTAAAAGAAAAAGTTAAAACTGTTTGTGTCCCAACATATTTTAAACCTTGAATTAAGTGTATAACCATTTATTTAGCCTCTGAGTCCAATGGTATCCTCAAACCTGTAGTCATGTTTTGATATGTGTACTGTACTTCCACCTTTTGGGTGAGATTCAGTGCATAAATAACTTGCAAGACTTCTTGACACAGGCCATAATCAACAGCCAGTTTTTGGGTTTTAGGGGCCACTTTTTGATTTTGACCTAACTCTAATAGACTTGTAAATGGAAGTTCACAAATAAAACTGACCCGAATCGTTACTATTTCTTTTAGTTGCCTCTCTAAAAGTAACTAATCCAATTAATCAATGGGATTAATTATCTGTGGAAATGACATCATTACCAGGCAAAAGCAACACCAGGACTATCTACACATTTCAAGCAGAATATCTAAAGATGTAAAGTTGAAATCTGCAGAAAGTACAAAATAATTAATTTCATTCACAGGGGTTCTTACTGGGGACTGTAGATGCACTGTTTGAAAAAACCTGTCTTATTAAATACCAATTAGATTAGATAAAATTTTAAAAGCCTCCTGTAGATAAAGTCTTCGACTTGTTAATGGACTTTTTTCCTCTTAACTTCTGAATTTCAAATATTTTCAAGACTCTCTTGCCTTTCACACCAATGAAAAGCTGTTTGCTAGAAATTCCAGTTCTAAAGTCTCTGTGTTTAACATTCTCAAGAGAGATATGGCAGAGGCATCTGCCACCCAGGGGGTGATTGCTGCAACAAACTGTGTGAAGTTTGAAGATATTTACAGATCAGATGTAGCCAATTTAAATTGCTGGGAGACTGAAATGAAAGTCTCTTTCAGCTGCTGTGCCTCACTAGGCTGGGGTATGGTCTGGTTTGAGCTGGGCACCAAACCTGGGACCATCTGATGCACATCATGACCAGCTCCTGCTGAAGTTGGTATCAGAAGTTTTTCAGTTCAAAGAAATAAATTAACAGTAGAAAATGACCAGTCAAAGCTTCTGTAAGGGAATGCTAGCCTGTATGGAGACCTCTATTTTCAAATCTGAAATCTGTCATCATAAAGCCTATATAGAAGGGTTAGTGCCAGAAGCATGTTTTATTACTTAAATCTATCTTGCACAAGCAACACTGAGCAAGGAAAACCCTTTTGAGTTATATAACTCTTTGATGGGATGCCTTAAGGTCTTTCTTTTTAAGCCAGTAAATTCTAGAGCAGTAATTTAAAGAGTGCACTTTTCCGTAAATCTAAAAGCATGTTCTAAATCCTGTTGTATTTAGCTTGAGCACTTATCTGATAGGCCTGATCCCGTATTTCCAGACTGAGTGACATCACCTGCAGGCACTCAGACTCCCATTTTGACACACATTTTGCCTTCTGTGAGGCAGCTCTCCCAGGTGATGGCACTGGGAGGCAAAGCCTGTCACCAGGCAGATATGAAATGGGGTGAACAGGAAACAGAGTGAAGACTTGGGCCCCTGCAGGAGGCACCACCATGTGGGGTGGCCAGGGGTGTGTCAGCCCTCACACCTTCAGGCAGAGCACATTCACATTTTGACCTGCTGGAAGTAGCCAGGGTGACTAATCCAACAGACTTTAACCAGTTACTCTTGCCAGACCCTGGAATTTCCACCATCTGTGCACCAGAGCTGGAGTGAGACTCTGCACCCATCCACGAGGGAAGGCACAAGCAACCTTTTTGGGTTTTGATGTGCACATTTTGTTTGGATTTGATGGGATATCAGTGCTTTTGCTAAAGCTCTTGTGTAGATGCTGGTACTTAACTAAGGGGTCAGGTGGGGACACTTCAGTCTTCAGAGGTGTTTGTGTACTTTCCTTTCAGCAGTAATTTTACTTACAGGAGCTACTGAATCCAGTCTTGCAGCTCTAAGTGTTCCTGGTGAGGCCACAAGATATGGGCTGCAGGCTGAGGGCAGTTAACTGTTATGTTTTCACTTAGCTGTTTCTTTGGACCATATAGTGTCTATAAAAATAAAAAGGAGCTGTTCCTTGGGAAATGAAAACAGGAAATAAGGCAGGTAAAGATTAATTCAGGGGGTGTTTATGGACCAAGAATGTTGTGAGCTCATGTGGTCATACACAGAGAGAGCTTTTGCTGTCAAATACAATGAAATATTTGATAAATTTTGGATTGATAAAATGAAAAACATATAAATTGATGGCTGCAACAAGATCTTAGGATTAAGAATACCTGAATATAATCTGCAGTAAACAGATTCCATGTGGCTAAGAGCACAGCATCAAAAAAATACAGTAACAGGAGATGTTCTCTTGCCATTATTCAGTCAGCTCTGTGCAATCAGCAGGAAAGGCAGTCAGGATTTTTGGGGCACAAAAGCCATTCTTTGAAGCCATAAACTGAGACTCCAAAAGTGCCCAATGCACCATTATGAAGGTAATTCTGTGATCCCAGGGGTATTTGCCATAGATTTGCTAATTGCTGGTGAAAAATAAGTTGATAGGAACTTTGTTAGGTTTTTAGTCAGCTTTGTCAGATCACTGCAATGATAAAGTATGAATAATGCACGGGTTTAGATGAGGCAATAGCTGTAATTCAGGAGTGAAGGGTGAAAAACTCTTGTAGATTTACAGGTGAGTGTGAATCTTGTTTCTGCTGTGGTGATAAATTAGGCATTATTATCTAAATTTCAGCTCTTTCTGTTTGTTGATTTCACTAGAACAGTTTTCAGACCTAAATCACAACTGCAAAATAGTGGGAGGTCATTTTGAGCAACATCCAGGCTGACCTGTGACTAAAGAATAGTAATTGTATTGGTTGGAAAAGTCATGTGGGAAGAATTCTTCATTTATGTCTATGTGGAGTAACCCCACAGGCTGATGCCATACAGTATTTGGATGATGGTCAGTAACAGTTTCCTGGTATTCCAACCTTAAATCTCATTCATTCTGGTTTTCTATTAGTTTAAATTAGAGCATTTCTTTTCTGTAAGTAGACAGTTACTGTAAAGTTGTGGGATTTTTCTTCTCCTTATAACTAATATAAAAATTAACTCCAAATCTAGTTTTTGTCATTGTTTCCATTTTCTTTAATGGGAAGCCTTTTTAATTAGTGTTTTTCTTTTGATGTACTGTCATAAACTTTTCCATGTCATCTGTGTGAGTGAGCCCACAGCACAGAATGTGAAAGCTTGGAGGAAGTCTTGTGACTTTCCAAGTACTGAAGCTTATACATTTCTGTAAAGTGACTTAGAAGAGAGCTTTCTTCATTACCCATGGTCATCTCCACAGTGATGTGATTAGTGAAACCCAGTTCATCAGTATCTGAAGTGTCACCATCTAATTCTTCTTCAGAGAAGACACTCTGCAACTTCAGCATTTTATCTCACAGTCTACCAGCAAATTGAGTGACCCACTTACAGCTACCTTTGGAAGAGAATCTGAGATGTAAGCTGACACTGGAACTCCAGTATTTTCCTCCCTTGGGCAAAAATCTTCAATACTAAGCATACACTGTGCTTTAAGGGTGGCAGATCACTCTGTGGGATTTATTGCTTTGTTAATATGCTCAAGACATTATCTGTCACTGTAGGAGCTGGGAGCACTGTCTGTGGTTTTCTGTTCATTGTTCTTCTCTGGCTCCCTTATTTTACACCTTTAGCTTTGGGCTGTATCCTGGGTTTGGGAGAGAATCAGTTGCCACCCAAAGATAATGCTCCAGGCATTCTATTTCCTCTGTATCAACAATCATTTCCCTGCTTCTGCTCAACTCCAGGATGCCATTTTTAGAAATTTAAAAAGCTAATCCTTTGACTTCACAGACTCTTCTGGATGCATGGTTTAACTTTGTCCTTTTAGTGACTTTAGTTTCACCTCTGCTTGCATGATTTTGGGAAGGTGAAGAGAAAGGAAAAGTCCTTTCCTATTCCTTCCTCCCTTTAATCAGCTGGTCGTCATGATTTTGGGTTTTCTTTTCTCTCCTTTTTTCGAACAGAGCTCTGTATCTGTGAATGGAGTCTGCCCAGGCACTGCCCCAGCCTCCTCAGAGCTGCACTAAACATCCAGCCACTTCCTTCAGTGTTAAAAATTGTCAAAAAATTGTCTCCGCTTCTACCCCCATCTCTATTTCCATTTCATCTCAGGGCACAAGACACTTGGCCATAAGATCAATACATTTTTAATACAGGTTTTACATCTAATAGCCAAATGCTTCCTTCTTACTGAGCATAATCTTCGCTGTGGAGCAGAGCGGGGACTGTGAGATGAGCTGAGCAGTCCTGCATCATTACACAGAGGATACACTGTGGATATAAAAAGCAGCAATGAATGCAGGGAAAGCATTTTCCTGAGCATATCCAGGAGGCTAGGAAGGAAAGGCAGTTTTATAATTCATGTTGGGTGCCCTTGCCACTGATCATGAATTTAGTCTTGATCTTGGCAAATCAGTCACACTTTAAAGAGTGACAAGGAAATGTAGCGCTGGTGACAGCCTGTATTGTGAATATTTTTAAGGTCTTGGCTAAAGCACAGTTCTAGCCCAGAATATAGGCTCAAGGCCTTGCTAGACAGGCACTCTTGTCAGGGGCAATTGTGACAATCTAATCTTTCTTAAATTAAATGTTTTTTTCTATCGAGGGAGTTGTGCAAATCCGTCACGTCCCCTCAGTTTCCAACCATCAGCCTGTGCATTGCTCGGGGATGAATTTCCTTGGTGATCCCATGCACAGGGCTGCAGTTGCCTTCTGCACACTGCTGTCATCCTTCAGCACCACTCTGACAGCACAGTTCACCCATTCTCATCTCATTTTTAAACCAAATGATCCTGATCATGTCTCCTTCTCAGCACCTTGACGAGGGGAGCCCTCCCTGCTGAGATGAGACAACCGAGAGACCAGGAGGACGTGTAAGGGCAGTGAGGCTTTCACCAGTCTGTCTGTCCAAGCTGTGGCTGGAATGAGAAGGGACTGATGCCCTTCCTGAAGGATGGAGGCCAGTTCTTACTGATTTGTTAAATGCCTCCCCATGGAAGTAAGGGCTCAGAGCCCCTACTAGGCTCTCCAGGGCAAACAAGTGGGTGCTGCAAAGATGAACTCTACAGCCACTGAGTGATTGATTTAAAGCAACTCTTTATTCCAGATATTTTTCTTACAGCACCTTCAGCCAGTGTACCAAATACTGTCAATCAAAATATTTACATTATTTTCAACATTTTAATACAATTAATTCTTCAATATCTGTATGTATGTATCCTATTGATTGTGAACAGCTAAAATAGGTCAATTTATGCTTCTATCTTCAGCAATGTTCACCTATCAAAATACTCAGTCTCCATAATGTTCAAGAGAAAAATATCACTGCTAAAATGGCAGGTGGAGCTTCAAATGCTGAAGTTGTCCCTTCTGGCACCAGTGCAAAGGAGAGAGAAGGAGTGCTGTGAGAGAATTTGTCTGAAGCTTGGGAATCATGTAGAAACCCAGCCTGAGGATTAAGCACCTGTTTCAAGCATTAAATGTCTGCAGGTTGGGCAGATCAAACCTCATTTGGGCACTTGTTATCAGTCACTGTGGGCATTAATTCTGAGCTGCAAGCAATTATCAGCTGATCTGGCCTCACTTTCCTTGGTTCTTTGGGGGCTTGGACCCTTTCCAAACCCAGGTGAGAAAGGCAAGGCTGTAGTATCTGTCCAAGACACTTTCCAGTGCTTGGCCAGTTCTGCCTCTGGGACCCTTTTCCCAACCTCTGCTCTGAGCAGGCACCAACACTGAGCTTGGAGTTTCAATTGTAAAAGCAGGACTTGGGCAAAGACGTCTCAAGTCCTTACATTTCAAAAGTGGCATCCTCTGGACAATTTAGGTACTGTGGCAGAAGCCACACACAGATTTTCTTCTACTGCAAGAAGTAATTTCAAGGCTCGGTATGGAACAGTTCAAGAAACTGATTCCAAAAAAAAAAAAAAAGCAGTCATCTTTGACTTCAAATTTGGTGAGGTTTCTGTAGGAATTTAAGTGTTACAGTCTGCAGGAGGGGTGATGAGTTGTCATTTAAAAATGTAATTTCTGAGTTCTATTCAGGAATGCTGCAGACCTGTGAGGGGGAAAAGAGGAAGGTTTTGTCTGGAACATCACAAGCAGCAGCAACCAGCTTTGAGCTCAGCCATTTGGAACAAATGGAACATTCACATAAATGGGGGATAAGTGCACGTACCAATAAATGAGTAACCAACTGGTCAACAAAATGTACAGTACTAGACATGAGAGCTTTGCTGTGTTATTCTAGGAAATAGCTCTTTCAAAAGGACTTTAAATAAATTTCTTGCTGACAAAAGCAGTTCAAATATCAATGGTGTATAACTGGCTGTTTGATACTATGTGAAAAATACTCATTTATTATCTAGCTAGATCTTTCGGGTTTTGAGCTATTTATATTTCAGAAAAAAACATCTTCATCTAATGGGCTGAATCTCCTTCAAAAGGGTAAATGCACTCTTCAAATGTTTTTCATGGACTTCTGAAGCACAAAAATATGACTTCAAACTGCAGTTTTACTTAGCCCTCTATAGGGGTAAACTTTAGCAGCAACATCCTTGTGTGCTTTATTGCTCAGTCCTGTAATATTACACAGAAGCAGGAATAGATGCCATTTTCCAGTGCCAAAGGGTCTACTAATATTTATGAGGTCATTGTACTTGTCATGGCAGGAAAACATTTTTAATCTTCTGGAGCCTTAGAGTTCTTTGGGAGATAACATCTAAGTTTTGCTAATAAGCTTCACCCACACTTGATGAATTTATACTGGCAAATAAGAAGATTTATGCCACAAACTTCATCTGCCCAGTGGCCATCTGGAGACTGAGAATATATTAGCTCTAATATTTAGTAATTTTGCTAATATCCAGACTGTGACCCACACTGAAGTTCTACTTTATGGTTTTCTTAAAGAAAAATTGTTGGATTTTTAAGTTGGTATGTAAAACAGAGAAAAACTGAGGAGTTTTGACCATTTGTGTGGCTCATTATGTACAAGTGTTAGCATAAAGGAGGGGGAAAAACTGTTTTACTTTTCCAGAACTCCTGTAGCAATTTAGCTGTAAGGCTTAGGGGCTGCTTTTACAGAATTTGTGGCTCATGGGCTTTTCAAACTTGAAATCATTTGGTTCCAACCATTTCTTTTGCTAGGAGACAACAGTGTTATTACCAGTCCTAGTGCCTCTCAATGCCATGCTGAGTTAATGCAGGTACAAGCATGAGACTTGAACCCATTTAGTAGTCTGAAAACCATGGGTTTGTGGAGAATGTTGACATGTTTGTTGATTTATGTTTAAAGCAAGAGTGGAATCTGACAGGGCATCTGTGGACATCTGACACAGGGTCTGAGCACTACTTTGCTTGGTCAAGAGAGGTTTGTAAGAAAAGCAAAGCTGCTTTATAAGGCTTAATTTTCAGCAGCTGGGAAATAAACAAATATCTGAAAAGAAACCCTGTATTTGAGTGCAGGTTTAGTACTCTTATCTGGTTAATTGGGTGTTGTCATCTCTCTGGATTTAAATAGCATCGCTCCCTTCGAACATCCCATTATATTTCCTGCTGGTGCAGAGCATTTGATATTTCCTGCTGCAGGATTGGCTGCACTTGAGCAGTACTGTGTATTTATACCTTTATACATACATAAGGTTTTGATGACTTTGTGGATGAAAGGAGTCATATAAATGGTAATTTTATTGCATAATTTTCTTACTGAATATTTTTCAAAAGAATATTTAGGAAGATAGATGCAGTACGTCAGTCAATTAAACATTCTAGTCAATTAAACTTCTTTGGGATTTTTTTAAGCATTAACAAGTATTTTCTGGTGTTTATAGAACATGCTATATTTCTCTTACAAAATCTACTTGAATACAAATATTTATTCCTTACCTTGTATTGCATCAAGGTTGCATCTTCTCATTAGAAATGTGCACAAAGTTATAAACTTCTTTGAGAAATTTAGTGCCCTGGCCTATGGTAAGAGTAGTATGTTAATTGGAAGGGTTTTATTTAGGAAATATGTATAGAATATCATATTAGAATAACCAAAATGTGTCAGCTTTAGAGGAAGTTCTTCAAGTCTTTAGATTTCTTCAAAGTCCATGACCTTTTCTTCTGCTCCCTTAGGGACAGATGCCAAAGCTATCCAGACAGTCTCACTTTTGAACTCACTGGAGTGAGTTGCAAAGCTGAAATAAAACGTGTTGTAAACTAGAATTTTGTGTTTCTTATTATGCGCTTCATTAAGCTAGAGGGTTGGGGTTTTTTTACATGAGCATTTGTCATCTCCTTGTCAGATTTCTTCAAAAACATGTTGAATTAACAGGACATGTTTAATTCAGTTCTGACAGAAAGGTTAATGAGAATTCAGAAGGCAGCAAGAAGGAAAATAATACATAGATGAAAACTGCATGCAACCAGAGTAAGTTGTAATTTGGCTTGCCTTGAACAGGCAAAATACTTATTCTGAAGTGAATGAAATTACAAATGTGTTGAGCATTTCCCTCCTTTGGTAATATCCAGTACTCTCTGTCAATTTATAGTGCAGAAGACCTAGAAGGGGGGTGCCTATTTGTTGAATTATTTTGCCAAAAAATGTTTGAGATTAATCTTTCAGCTTGCATGCTTGGAAGGGAAGAGGATTTCTGCATCTGCCAGTATGAGACTGCATAGGATCAAGGTCTCATGACTGAGAATGGCAGAAGGAAAAGTGGAAATGAAGGCTGGTGTCACGGTCACATCCTGGTGAGAGTGGGTGCTGGTTTATGGCTGCTGCTTTCCCCCATCACTACCCTTGTTTAGCCAGCCCAGTTATTCAGAGGACTGAGGAGGGATACAGGACAGGGAAACCTTTGGCTTCCTTGCACTTAACCCTGACACCTCCAGAACCTGCATTTTTATATGGCCTGTGGAAAATTCCCTGAAGTTCCCATGCCTGCCCCTAAAGCTGCCCCTAAACAATTTTCACTGAAGGGGCTGGTCAAAGCACGAAGCACCAGAGTTTGAGAAGCTCTGTGTCCTTGAGCTGCCTGTCCTGGTGACCTGCCCTGTGCCATGAATGCTTTTGGGCAGGAACACGCCCTGGGAAGGGAAGGAAGCAGTAAGTGAGGATTGCAAATACAGTATTTGTTCTTTTTGGGAAAGCTACCAATCTTGATGATGGTAATCACAGGTCTGCTTGTCTAACTTGATTAGAATCACAGTTGTGACTGCCAAATCAAACAAATTGGCAAGTGATGGTCGGAACTTAAAAACCCATCAATTACAGATACTCTTGCACTAAGGACCTGATTGATGCTGGTGTTAGTTCCACTTGTGTGTTGTACATTTGGTGTGTAAAACCAGTATTATTTTTAAAATCCTTCTTGCTGTAGTCAAGGTCAAAACAGGAAAAAACTGTTATTTACATGATGAGTCATCTGATACAGTTCAAGCACTGAAAGTTGTGTTCTTGACATAAAGAGGAAACAAGAACATCTTAGAGTTTATTGCACCAACTTGCAGCTCATTATACAAGCTTAAATACAAATATCATTTGCAGTAATTTAGTTACCTTGTTCCAAGCTTGTTCCAAGCTCTATGCCTACATTCACTTAACCTGTAAAATTCCTTATTCCAGTCTTCCAGTGATGTGATGCAATGGTTGTAAAAAAAGGGGATTAGCTGCTTTTGGCTAACTGGCTTGTAAGGGACATGTATTTCAGGATTTTTTCCCCTAATGCATGGGCTTGAGAGGGACCAATGCCCAAGGTGCTTCAAAGTTGTGGTTTTAAATGGTCTCTGACCTTTCTGAGAGGTGCCAGCCTCTTAGCATAGGAGAAGGACTTTTATTTTTTTCAGTTTCAGAATTCATATTATAAGCTTTTCCTAGCAAACAGCTTATTTGAGCCATTTGAAACATCAAAGGAGGTGTTTCTTGGCTTGGATACATCTTTAATTTAAAGCAGATTTATTAAAGGCCAAAACAGGATAATACTGCAAAAGGATTAGCTGCGATTACTTGATTTCTGAGCAAACAGACTAATTCTGCTTTCTTTGTATGGGTGTCTTTCACAGCAAGTCCATTCAGTGAGCATTGAACTAGGCCTGGGGTTTAGTTTTTGCAATTTTTTTTTTAATTTCTGTTGTTTCTATTGTGTTCTTTGGAAATCAGAAACGTTGCTGAAAGCTTTAACTTCAAAGCTTAAGCCTGCTTACTCTCCCTTGGTTGCTATGCTCCAAAAGACATTCCTAAAGCTTGTTTGCCAGTAACTGTCAAATGTTTTGTTTCAGCGCTTCTTAGCATTGGAGATTCAGTCTGGCTTTTGTTTTGATTACAAAACAGAAGTTCTGAGAAGTCAATTAAAAAGAAGGCTGGCATTCTTAGGACTTCAGTCTTGTTGCTATTCTGAAAGCAACCTGAGCAGGGGTACTGCAGGATGCTGAGTATTTTATATTTGTACTTACACTTCAGGTTTGCTCTGTCTGTAACCAACAGACAGAAACTCTCTCTGAGACCTGTACATTACATAAATCTGTACATTTCATACATCTGTAACAAGGAATGAACACTGCTGGGGCCACATTGTGGTCAGTGAAATCTGTGCAGATCTACAGTGAACCAGCTCATCTAATAGATGTAATGGATAGGATGGGATAACTATTCTAAAGAAAAAGATTGGCTTAATGAAATCTGTTATCAGGGAATAAGGAGCTACTTGAGAACAGGAAAACTCAGACTGGCTTTCACCTCTCACATGCAAAGACCAAATTTGGTTAGAAAAAAGGTGGCATGTTTGAAAACCAAGCATGCATGCTGGAAAACCTGATGTTTCCAGTTTTGGTGAGGAACTTCTGAACTTGATGGTATGATTGGCCTATGAACTGGCAGCACAAGTGAACTCCTGATTTTGCTGCACCACCAAGTTGTCAGACAAGCCAGGGTGCTCTTTTACTGTATCTCCATCCTTTTCCCCCCACCATTTTCTAGAAAAGGTGCAGTGAATTCTAAGAAATCATTGCTAGTGCAGGCACTTGGTCTAACCCTTGTCCTGTGTGTTTCCTGGAAGCTCCCCAGACCTTTGTCCACATGGATTATGTTTCCAGGTACTTCCTCCTTCTCCCCAATAATTTTATAACACAGGCCCTGGGAAGCAGAAAACTTTGTGACCACAAAATCACAGAATGATTTGGGCTGTAAGGGAATTTAAGGAGCACCTTGTTCTAACCCTTCCATGGGTGGGGACACCTGTCACTAGAGCAGAGCCACATCCAACCTGGCCTTGAACAGAGATGGGCAAAGCAACATTTCAGCTGTCACTCAATATTTGTGGCAAGGTTGGTAGAAAAGAAATGGGCAGCATAGAACAAATTCAAGACTAATTCACCAACATTTCAAGAGGGGAAGCAGCTGTAGTAGCAATATTCCTTCAACTTTGATTTGTAAACTTGGGTATCTAAGTTTTAGATGGGTATCTAAGTTTATCAGAGAGAGGGTTGAGCTTATCTTGATATTATATCAGGACTTATTTGGGCTTTTCCTGGTATTCAGTCCATACAGCCATAAGTGGTCGGAGTCCCATCCCCAGTCACGTCCTGTTGGGCATCAAACATCCCAAAAGTAACTGCAAATATAGTACTAAATACTTTGCAATTACTGATTGATACATTTTTGGGATGCTAAGATACTGCCATCATACCAATTGCATAAGTGCCTTCAGGGAGCATGCCCACCCTTTATAGTGGTCACCAGCTGCTGCTTTTAGTCCAGGTACGGGCAGATGGATATGGGAATGACTGTGTAGATGGAGCACTGCCTCATCTGAAATCTGAATTGCTGTAGTCACCTGGCGTAGCTGAATTGCTGTGTTTATAATGTGATTGACTGGGTGGAGACCCTGTGCTTGGGGATCTGAGTGTCTGGTGTTGCCTTCCCTCTGCCATGTGCAGGTGGTTGTGTAGCTGGTTCCAGGAGCATCAGTGTGTGCACAGAGCCACAGATTGTTACCTCTTGATTATGTTCACGTTATCTGATGTGTTGTCTCCATGAGAGAAATTAAATTGCCTTTAGTAATTTGAAGCAAGTAAAAATGACAAATCATCGTTCTCATGTGATCAGTAAATGGCTGCAGAATGAGAATGAGAATGCATCTCAATTACATGGCAAGTACATTTCAAGCAGCATCAATCACTCCAAATCTCCAGTTGTTTTTTCTGTGATTTCCTTTACTTTTAATCTAAGATGGCTTTGGTCTTTAAAGGGGAAAAAAAATTGTAGCTTGGTTACACTTTGAATAGTGCTATTAGCTATGAACTCACAGCTCATGATTACGAGGAGTTAGAATAGGGAATAATTTCATAGACACAAAAGCAATACAATATAAATCTAGAAATGAAAGAAACAAAATGCAGCAGGAAAGTGATTTTTAAAGTCCATGTCTTGAGATATGGCAGACTAGTGTACTGGAAAGTAAAAACTCCCATGTGCAACTAGGAAATGGTCATCAGTGATCTGTCATGCAGATCCTGCAGGCAGACAGCAGAGTAGACATTTAGCAACAGGAAAAGCTTTTGTGACTGAATACAGAGTATAGAATATGGGGTTGTGTGGCTGTGCATCATCTCCTCAGCACCTCAACTCCTGCATTTGTGCACAAGGACCAGCTGGTACAGCCCAGAGTGTGAGCATGACCTTGGTACACAAACATGGTCTCCAAAATCAGAGTGCTGTAGCCTTTGCATGATGTGTAACAGGAGGAGGATGGGAGGAAAGCAGGGTGATCCAGTAGATCCAGTTTGCAGATTTAAACCAGACTGGTGCTTTGTATTAAATCTCAGTGAGAAGGGAGCATGAGTGTCTTTATTTATATAAGGGACAGAAGTGCTTTGTCTTCATTTCCCATTTAACTCATCATGGTCTCATCAGCCACTGAAGGAAAAGCTGAAATCAGCATTGCACAAATGTTTCAACTTATGAATTGATTCTTGTGTGTCAAGTTTCAGCTCTGTTTGGTCTGTACTTCTCCAATAAGGACCCAAATTTCTTTCAAGATGATAAACTAACTGAGGTATGCCCACACACTCTGCTTGACCTAGGTGTTTCCAGAACTGGCATCTAAATTACTTGTAAAAACAAGTTCCATTTCTTTATGATGCAGTAGATTTTGGTGCCTGGAGCTATTTTCTTGCTTGTTCATAGAATGGGGAACAAATTGTTTTCATTGTCACATTGCATTAATAAATGGTCCCTTGAATGTCCTTCACCTCCACATCCAGTGTTGTGACCTTGAATGCCATATCATCTAGCTCATGCAGCCAACTGCATTTTTTAAAATTTCCTGCTTCACATTGAGCTGATTGCCACTTGTTTCTTGGGGCAATGTGTTTTGTATTAAAACAGAATTTTGTGCTTCAGTGGTCTGTCCAGGAGTCCCCAAATTAGCTGATTCTGCTCTGTCTGTAAGGGCAGTTTGCAGCCACACGAGTACATGATCATTTGCTTAGTTTGCAGCCCTGCCAGTCATACACTGAGATGGTTCAACATGCCTACAAGCAGTCATCCTACTAACTCTTCAGCCATCAATCACTTTGGAAAATGGGGTAGTTTTTTTTCTTTTTTAATGAAGTCTTTAATATTTACCTTATGAATGAATTATTTTTTTCTTTATTTCTTTCTTTATTAAGTCATGCACTCTTCTTAGGAGCCGGGCTGACCCTCTATGGAGCAATCAAGCTTTAGGTTTTCTAAAATCACTCATTGTCTTTAGCTGATGAAAAGAAGGAACTTCTTCTGTTCTCCTCCTCCTGAGAACTTGAAGGCTATTTTTAGAGAGGTATATACAGTTCTAATTATAATGGAGAGCCACAAAATATGCAATTAATGCCATCCTGAATTGCATGATTGCTGCCAATTGCAACTCAGCTTGTTCTTTTCTGAAGCCCAAGAATCAATTGTTTCTTCTTGAAAGATGAATATTTTGAGTTTCCTCTTGCCCTGAAGATGGTACTTTGTGATTTAAATTTTTGCTGTTAATGGTGAAAAAGATGCAACTCTGATGGTGTATGACTGGGATCTACCAAAAAAAGCAGCTAAAAATTTTAATAATTTAACAAAAACATTGTTACATTTTAAAATCTTAAAGCTGGCAATTCTGATCATGAGGACCTAAGCCATGTGCTTGGAGCACATGCAGTTGCTGATGTGACTGCCTGACTTATCCTGATATTTAAAGATTGCTGGGGTCTCATGCTTTCCTTCTGTTCCCTGGTAATTTTACTCAGAGGGCAAAGTCCTGCATTTCTCCCTCATTAGAGCTGCAGGATTGCAGAGGGCAGAGCTGTGCAGTGTGGACCAATTTCAGGTCCTTGGGGCTTTGCTGTGTGAGACCTTTCAGTGTTACTGCATTTGGCTGCATAAGTCTGTTCAGCCCATTTAATATCAGTGGCTTGGAGCCTGGGTCTCTCTCTTCTTGACCCTCCACCTGGAAGCTGTTGTCTTTTTCTAGCAGATTATGAACCACTAGCCTGCCAGCTAAGTGTGCAGTGAGAGACGTTCTCAAATATTTGTTGTTTACCTGAGATATAATAAGGTCCTTCACATGTCACTCCTTGCAGAGAGGGAAATTTGTGAGCCCATCAGCTGTAACATCTGCTTCAAAGCTAGAGCTAGCACACATTTTAAAAAGGCTTTAATTTGTATTTACACAATAGATTGGTTGTGTTAATTAGAGTTTATTCCACCACTGGTATGCATACATAACTCTCATTAATATCAACACCAACTATGTATTCTCATAAGGAGAACATAGCTCCTAATTAGAACTCCAGGATTTTAAGATATCTTTGTACAGTTTTTATTGCAAAGATTGAGTGCTGTGTGCTTGCCTGGCAGCNTCTCATAAGGAGAACATAGCTCCTAATTAGAACTCCAGGATTTTAAGATATCTTTGTACAGTTTTTTATTGCACAGATTGAGTGCTGTGTGCTTGCCTGGCAGCTATTTTAAAAGGAAAAAAAAAAAAAGGTGTTTTTTATTATAATCATTTTTTTCCCCCCAGCCTGCCTTTCATTTTTTTTTGCAATGGCATGAGCCAGTCCCATCCTGGAGCAGTGCAGGGCAGGAGGCCTGGCCGTGGGGAGCTTTACTCTGTGAGCAGAAGGGTGCCCAGAGAAATGAGGTGACTGCACCAGCTCCCAACAATGTTTGTGTGGCCGTGGAATAGACACTAATGCCACCAGGAAGCCTGACCAAGTGGGCAGTCCTGGGGACAGAGCTTGGCCCGTGTTTTCAGTGCCACCCTGAGGCTCTGTGTCCCAGGGCAGCCCTTCTCCTTCCCAGCACCCAGGACAGGGGGGCTCTGTTTGCAGAGCAGCAAAAAGGCAGCAGAACCCACAGCAGGGAAGACAAATGCTAGGGGACCACACAGCCCTGCCCTCAGCCCAGAGTCTGAGACTCACCTCAAGACTTCGCATTAGTGTCTGTTTTTTTAACGAATACAAATTCATGTGGTTGGCTGCTGTCTCTCAATCCTTATTTCAGGATTTCAGGTTTTACAGAGCCTGAAAAGTTTGAAGAATTCCCATTAAAACTTAATGTATGTGTTCAGCAGGATGCAATGGGAGTGTACCATCTGACATTTCTTTTGGGATTTGTAGAAAAGATACTGAACCTTTTTTGTTGTGACAAGTTTTAAAAAAAACCCCACACTTGATCTGAGTGTGTTCCAAATACTGTATTTTTTTTTCCATCTGATGAAAACTGGAAGCAGAGTCTTATAAAGAAAATAGTGATAAGAGTCCCAGCTAAGGAAGCAATGGCAAGCACTGCTGTAAAGCTTGTAAACAAACAATCCCTCTCAAAGGGGTGTCTGAATTCCAATGGATTCTAATTATCTGCTAAGACAGATAGCTAGGAAACACTACTGATATCAAGAAATTCTGGACTAAAAAAAAATATATGCTATAATTTTAGGAAATTTTAGCTTCTGCCTGTGACAGCCACTGGGTAAAAGATAAGGTAGAAAATAATGAGCTTTTGTTATTTGTATGTGCAGTTTCGAAGAGACATATTGTGAGTGAACAAAAGATGCAGCATAAAACAAGCACTGCACTGAAATCATTCTTGGAGAAAATGTAAAAAGCTGTAGGGTGCTAAAAATGCAGTGTCCTCCAGGCAAGAGCACTGTTCATCAACAAGTTTAGAGACTCTGCCATTAATATGATGTAATATCTCAGGAGTTAAACACTTCATTATAATACTATAAAATTTAACCTCCTGTTTCAGTGTTCACTCTTTCTCAAACAAGACTTCATGTTTATCTTTCTCATCTGTATTGTCTGCT
Source organism: Illadopsis cleaveri (assembly GCA_013399915.1). Classification (NCBI taxonomy): domain Eukaryota; kingdom Metazoa; phylum Chordata; class Aves; order Passeriformes; family Timaliidae; genus Illadopsis; species Illadopsis cleaveri. The sequence goes on along the minus strand of VXBB01000328.1, from coordinate 799,291 downwards.
AATTCCTACATACCCCCCTGTTTAATTCACATTAAATTAATGATAGAGGCAACAGAAGTTTGGAAGCTAATACTTTCTCCTATATTAGTGTGACTACAAGAACTTTTCAGTTACAGGTTTTTGGCTCGTGAATCAATCAGGAGCTGGTCTTTGGAGAGTCTCCCTTGAGGGATCCCTGGGTGTTCTCTCCTCAGCCCCTTCCCTGGAGTTTGCTGTGGAGGCTCTGAGATTGCCCAGGACACTGTGAGTGTGTCGCTGTAGGACATGAAAGAAAAATGAAAGACTCCAAATATTTCAGAAGGCAAAGAGCATAGAAATAAGGCTTTTATTGTCTAATTCTTACTACCTTTTATAAGGTGTTCCCATACAGACTTAACGTGGTTGGTGAATAGGAACGACACCTCTCTGATCCCACTGGTTAAACCAGAGAAACAGCAAAACACCACCTGGAGAAAGATTGTTTTGAGAAAGGACAGTTGTTTGACAAGATTGTTTTGAGAAGAAACTTTCTTGAGAAATTTTTCCTTGGAAAAAGTTAGCAGCTGCTTGCAGGCTAAAATCTCTCAGATCCAGAAATATCAGGCCCACATGAGTGCTCTGTCTGTGCTGTCTGTGCCCAAAGAACAGGAGCAGTACTGGGCACACAGGATGTCCCAGGGGGGCTGCAGTTACATCTCAATTGCACTGCTTTGCCACTGAAAGGTGCTGTCAGGGATTGGGTGTGCTGCTGTACCTGGCTGCATTTTAAACAAATCCATGAGTTGTTTGTGTCAGGATGCAAAGCTCTTCACGGCATTAATGCACTGGGCTGTACCAAGCTGTCCATGAAAACGTTCAGCAGTCAAATATACACCCTTGCAGAAAAGATCACAGTCACTTATTTCACAGGATTACTTACTCGCAGGTTAGATCAAAACCTGGCTGCCAGAAGTTGAAAGCCAGAATAAAAGCAGAGATACACTGTTTTATTATATCATTAAAAAAAACCTAGATTCTCCCCTAGCAGGGACTGGAGGCTGGCGACTAACAGACAAGAATAAAATAGCAAGGAATAAATTTTATGTAGCTATTTTATTTCTCCCTCAAATGTGAATGCTTATGCAAAACACATTGCTGTAGATTCACTGACAATAAAGAGGGAATCATTATATGAGTAGTGGATTCTCAGGGGAACACTTTAACCAAAACACACTCTGCAGTAATTTCCCACATCTTAGTTGAATAAATTAATTTATGAATTTTCCGTGAATATATTCAACCATTTCTCCCCTCATATACTTTATTGATCTCTATATACATTTAGCAACAAATAACAGAGCTGCTTTTCCATTTGCAGTAAAATAGTTTAGAGACGTTTATGTGGGCCTTGGGGTTCAGAGTAAACAAATGCAGTTCACACACCAGGGAGGCTGCAGAAAAATACAAAGCTTGCACGACCCAGGGAGCTCGACTAGAGCAGCTCAGCAGAGAGTTGAGGCATATCCAATCATATCAGTGGCAAAATGAGTCCCCTGAAATGAGAGAGACCAGCCCCAAACTGTGGGAGCTGCTCCCACTGAGTCCTGTGCACAATCACTGCAAGGAGCTTTGTGACTCATGTCTGCAAAATGTGTAATGTCCCTTTGGTGTGAAAGACTGAGAGTTTTTCCAAGTACTGTGTATCATTTTATTGTCCATGGTCTGGAGGAAGCCAGCAGGCTCCTTATAGGCTGTAGATCCAGTGGCAGAATAATCCAAAAAGTCATTATTGCTCCACAAGACATCCTCTGTGGCCACTCTGCCTCTGAATATCACTTAGCAAGGCTTAGGCAAAGTCATTAAATCCAAAGCTGAGCTACTCGTGTAGGTTATTACAGTGAGTAAGCACACCATCACATGCAAAGTAAGGTATCTCCATGTTTTCCTTTAGGGAAGGAATAAAGAGTTACATACAGTGATTAGGTGTTGAAAAGTAATTAGTATTATCCTAATTTAATATTTAAAATGATGTAGTTCTTTAATCTTCATCCCCCAACACCAAACATCCCAAACAAGCATGGTGGGAATATAATGTGGTTAATCATGGGTGTGAACTCACATGTGACTGCAGCATTGTGATCTTCAGGCTGGGCTCAGATAATACAACCCCTTTAACCAGTTTATTTTTTTGGTTTATGTTTAGATTTTTGGTTGTCATTTTTATCAATCATATGGAAAGCTGAAGAAAAACTCAGTGTAAACTTCACTCAGTTTCTCAGTGTAAAGTTCTTCCTTTCTTTACTGCACGTAATAACAGGCTTGAAATAGGTTGGTGCCATCTTAAGGGCTGGTATTTGAAGTATAATTGCTCATGCTTAGATACATAATTTACATTTATTATGCATAATAAAATATGTAAGTAATTGATGTTCTGTAAGGGATTAAATTATCAACTCCAGCTGCAAGAAGAAGATTCATGCCTGTGTTCTCAATAACACAGACTATCAGAATATGCTGCAGAAAGTCATTGCCTTCAGGACTGCACTTGGTGTTGTCCTTTCTCCTGTTCTCCTTCCCTTCTGATGTGCTCTCTCTTCCCTTTATGCTCTGTGCAAAGTGCATTTATGGAGCAAAGAGTTGAAAAATAAGTACAAGCATTCCCTTCAGTCTTGCGAGAAATTGGTATAAAATGCAAGCTAAACTTGCACACGTTTGTGTGCGGCTGTGCATTTTCTAAATGAGAAGGGCAGGACATCACAGAGAGCACACAATCACCCTGATGCATTGAAGCTGAGGATGGTGGGGGGGATAATGTCAACAGAATGGGATGTAGGCACAGCATAATGGTCTCCTGCTGCTAGATTAAAGCTTGGGCAACGATGAGCCCTTTTAACAAAAACAAATGCAGGCAAAGCCAAGATATTTGCAGTACTTTCAAAGCAGGAGGTGTTTATCTTGTAATAACATCCTGCTCTGTTCTCTTGGCTCCCATTGTCCCAAAATTACAGAGGATGATGCTGTGGGTTTCAGCAGGGGCTGCTGCCCAGTGAGCTCCAGTTGCCCACTGCATCCTCCAGGTCTCAGGCTGTCCTTCAGCTGTGTCAAAACACGTCGTGTCCCACTGTGTAAACATGTTGGCTGGCCTGCTTTTAAATGAATCATAGAATTAATCCTCAATAAAACTCAGATCAGAGGGATTTGCAGCCCAACATTCCCATTTTCCTTGGCAGGGGACAATCCCTTCAGGGAGGAGGTTCAGCCTGGGCGCCGCAGGCAATGCCCCCCTGTGTATCAAAAGCCCTTGGATTCTGGTCTTGTAAAAGCAGTGCTTGAAGAAGACAGAAATGGAGCTGAATTTGGTTCATTAGGTGTCAAGCCAAAGAGAACGTTTGTGTTTCTGCTGCCCTGTGCTGTTTTCTTTCACTTCATTTTTTTACTACATTAGTCCAGTGTCCAGCCACCAGTGCTGCTGGGCACAGAATGGGGAAATACTCATGGGGCAGTCACTGAGCAGAAGGCAACTACATAGACACAAAGCCCTTGGAAGAAAGTCAGAACTAAAATGTAGGTAATGCAAACAACAAAGGCTAGGAATAGTCAGTGTTATCTTATAAAAGTGTTTCCAGTAGAGACTGAAGTTTTGCAGTCTATCAAATGCCATTACTGATAACCCAATTTCTCATTTAATCCAGAGCTGCTATTTTATATCTTGTCCTAATTAGTATTCTTGCTTTTTTTATGCTTCTAGTGCAAGATGGAGTTCCATGCATGTACTTCTGGCAAAACCATCACAGCTCGATGTGAAGGGCCCTGCCCCTGCTTGCCAGGACCTGAAAGTTTAAAACACAAGACAGAGAAGACTGGTAAGTTGAGCTGTTAGTGAAATCATGGCAGATAATTTGGCACCTGCTATGTTCTTAGAAAAATGTAAGAAAGACTTTTCTTAGCTGGCGTATTTTCTATGTAAGGCTTTCTGAGAAAGACATAAGGTACAACTAATCATTTTCCAAACAGGCAGTACTTTCAAACACCTTAATTGCTGCAAAAGTACCTCCTGTTAGAGAGAGTCTCATAGGAAAACTAAATTCTGGTTAATGAATCTCAATTTTAAATGAAAATATTTCAAATGGAAATATTGAAGAACCATAAAAGAGTAGAAAATAAAATATACTACTTGATGGTTCATTATTTTGTGAGTTAAAAATCAGTAGACTGTGTTAACTAAAAAGTCATTTAAAGTCACACGTGTATTACATGGGATCTGAATTATTATTTTCATCTCTATTGTTATTAATGTTACCATTAGAAGTCAAATGTATATTGAATAGACAGATGTATCTGCATTCATATATAAATCTGTTTAAATAACAAAGTCATTGCAAACGATGCTGTATCAAACTGAAGGCTGGAGTCTCAGCACAAATGGCCTTTTTTCCTGCTGGCTCTCTGGTGAGTTCTCCCTGCAGGTCTGAAAGCCTGGTGAGCTCGTTCACTCCCCCAGGTCTTTTCCAGGGAAGCAAGCACAGCCTGTCTCGGAGCGACTCATCCAAAGGGAATTAGTTCTGTCAGAAGAGACTGGCTGAAAGCAGAATTCCAGCAGCAGAGGGGAGGTGTCACAGGCAGCTTCTAAGAATTTTCTCCCTGCTATGAGGAAAGCCCTTAGGAGGAAAAAGTTGGTTTCCTGTGGCTGTAGTTTCTTGGTATGAGTGCAGATATTCTGGTGAGCTGCATTTCCATGAACATGAGCCTGGGTTTAGGCCTGGCTTTGAGTCCTGTTGTCTCCCCTCTCTCAGGATTGCAGAAAGTTTTAACTCACTGACTGCTGCTGGCTCCTGCCTGTATTGGGAGGTCACAAAGCCAAAGTGGTGATTAGGCTGGGTTTGCTCATGTTGAATAGTGAAATGTGTTTGTCTTATGCTTCACATGGAGTATAACAAACAGGAAGGTTTAACAGTGGTCTGTTGGACCCAAAATGTTTGTGAACCTCTATTCACTCTTTCTCTTCCCCACATGTTCTAGAGGTAGCAGGCAGAGAAACAGGGAAAAAAATGTTCAAACAACATTTCTTCTGGATAGTTCATGCCCTGTCACCTCAGATGAGAACACTCATGGTCCTGCTGATGGTTCTCCCTGCGCACATTGTATACTCTAGCACAGCATCAGTTTTCACATTAGGCCTCCATCTGCTTTCTAGAACAAGTGTTACTCCAGCCTACAGTTTGAAAATTCAGGTTTGATATAATTTTTTGAAAATTGCAGACATTTTTCTGCACAGCTCTCAAACTTTGACCAAGTTTTGTAGATGGCAGTGCTCTGAAATCGATCTATAACTGTACTATCGCTCCGTGTGGCTTGAATCTTTTGGTTACAGAATGCCCATTGATAAATTGCCTTATTCATATTTTCTATTTCTTGTAGTCCTTATCAGGCTACAAGAAATATTTCTTTTTCACTGCCCTTTCTATTTCTTTGCCCTTATCAGAAAGAGTATCAGATTAATAAATCTTCAGTGACATTTCAAGCTTACAATTTCATTCACACAAGAGAAAAAAAGATTCTAATAACCCTTATCTTGATAAATGCAATTTGACAGGGTATATGTATTCTGAAACCCAGGCTTTTGTTTTGCCTGACTCAAACTTTAACTCCAGCCAACAAAACATTAATTTAATGAATTGGGCGATCTGCAGGGCAACTTTCCTGAAGGCTTTTTCTAGAGGCCAGACTTGAACTAGCAATGCTCCTGCCATTGCCCTGGTGACAAGGATATTATTATTATAATTATTATTATTATTATTATTATTATTGACTGAAATATCCACAAAAGGATTTGGAATTGAGAATCAAATAATCAATAGCAAATGTGCTTTATAACTTGCTTTTCTTCTGGATGCTTGAAAGTGCCTGTAGCATTTCAGTTAAAGACTTCCTTTATCTTTCTCAGTCTCCTTTCTTCAGACATTGTCTCTTCAGTTGACCCACTTGAGTGCAATGGAGTCTCAAACTGAATATTTCAGAGTTTGCCAGTCTTCTAACAAAGTGCTCCTAAGAACTTCCATGAGAAAACATGAGTAAATTCTACACACCAGTATAAATTTTATGGAGGTGCAATATTAGCAGCATCTGAACAGGGATTTGGAATTGTCTGTGTCTGCCCTTTGCAGCCTGGGGCCCAGCCAGCTCTCCTTAGTGTATGAGAAAATTATGAACTCTAGTTGCTGACCACAAAAAAATTTCCAGAGTGTGCTGCTGCCTTTTGTAAGATTCCTTTTTCTGCTGAACAAGGAGTGTCAGCTGGCTTTGGAGAAATAAGCCCTGACCAGTGGCTAAGGTGATCCAGCAGTGCTGAGTTTACAGTTGGATTCAATTATCTCAAAGGTCCAACCTAAACCATCTGATGAAACTGTGTGTGACATGGGCAAATCGATTCCTAGACAAGAGACTCCCAAAACCTGGCCCTGACAGCACTTCAGTGATCTCCTCTTCATCAGATCCCCAAATCTCTGAATTGGGAGCTCTGACTCTGAGAATGTTGGTTATGTGGTATCTCAGTGATTTCTCTAATGTTCACACAAAATTATTTCCTCATATGCTACAAAAATATCATTAATATTGCTGAATTAGCCTAGAAATCAGTAGTTTGATTTCTCACATAAAAATTCATGTGAAGGAACTGTGCAGACCATTGGGATTCATTTTTTGCTCCTTATTTAGTTGCCAGGTTTGTGAAGTGTAATGTTAAGTAGAAAATGATAGAGAGCTAAACCTCATGCCTTATACAGACATGCCAGTGGAAAAATGTTAAGGAGAATAACAGTGCAAGTGCTTCCAGCAAAATGGAAATGCAGCTCTTCGAGCTCACATATCAACGTTTTTATGCCTATTACACAACAAGGTTAAACATACGTGGTTGTGAACTTCCAGTCTGAAGACAGTTTGCATTGATCTTCACACATTCATTCAATCATTATTCAAATATTATTCCATGATAAAATACTTTCAGAAATTAAAAATTTAAAGGAACATTTAGTTTCCAAAGTGCTGTAATTCTAAATGTCATGACCTTTTTTTTATGCGCTTGTGAATAAAATCGGCAGCAGCGTCAAAGAAAAGCAATTTAAGTGTATGTGCTCAGAGGTAACAATGGACTGCAGTGTCTGAGTCGTATTCCTTCCTCCTCCCTGAGCTCCTTTGAAAACATCCCAGCTCTGAGGATGGAAATGAAGACTAATAATCATGTTAAAAATTGGAATTCCTTTTGCAGTGCTAACTGCTACTATGGAGACATTAATAAAATAGCACGAATGCAAGCAAAAGAAAACTACACCAGAATTATTACCTTTAATAGCAAATAACAACAATAAAATCTTTCTACCATAAAGTTAAATCTTCGAGGAGATGGCAGGATCATGTTCTTCATTTTCTTAAATGGAATTTTGAATCAGTGTCTGAGAGGTAGAAAACAGGTCTTTGTGAAGGTACTAATGGAAGATTTTGGAAAAGAAGACAAGCCCTAATGCTTTTAGTCTTTGCTATTTTAGGCCCATTTAGATTCCTTTGATTTATCCAAACACTTGATATGCTTCATAATTCACAGCAGTGTCCCAGTTTTACAATATGCTTCCATGATAGCTGCTGATTTTCAACTCAGCTACCCAGAGGCAGAGGCTGAACTGTAAACTGCCCTGAGGTTAGCTGCCCTTCCAGAGTGTGTATGCCCTTTGGTTTAACACTATAAAATGAATAAGGCTATAATTTCAACAAAAGAAAAGGACTAGAAACTGGCTCTAAGTGACAGAAATTATTTAAGGCACAGCACCTTGTCCGCAGGTGATGTTCAGGTACCTCTTCGCAATAGTAAGTAGAGTCTTCATCAAGCAGAACTTTTTAGACCAAATGAAGCTTCCAAAAAAAACCCACCATAAATAACTTCAGCTAAGAAACAAATGGTTTCAGTTCTTCAGAACCTGCTGGCAAAGGGAGAGATTCTTCCCTTGAATGTGCTGTTCATTCTATCAAAATGCCAGCACAGGGCAGTGACTGGGGTGTCTCTTGGCAGGTGTGAATTTGTGGTTGCAATAATGTGATTCTGTCAAGTTCCCCCGGTGCTCTGTGACTGCTGTTTGGTCTGTGTCAGTAGTGGAGGTGCTCAGGCAGGGTGGTAAATGTTTAACAGCCTGTCAGGGCTCTGTCTGACCATACCTTTCTGTGCTTTCCAAGTGCTGTACTCCCAACACACCAGACTTCATTTGTTGCCATCAGGGTTGCAGAACCACTGGAGCATGAGTGGATGCAGTAATTCAAAGTAGGTTTATCCCTGTCTGTGTAATTGTGTGCTTTTGACCTTGCAGAAATGCCCAAGGCAGCTTCTAAGGAAATTCCATTATCTTGATAAGGGGAATATAAGGTCAATAGGCAGAAGGGAATGTATTCAAATATGCCAAGTGTTGTTTAAATTTCTAAGGAGAATCAAGGGAACATTTTTGAGTTGCAGGAATAGATCTTGGCAAGTTTGATCAAGAATCTACATTGTTTAGGGTATGAATTTTAGCATTTAACTACCAGCCCTATTGGATATGATGGATGAGAAGGTCTAATGTTCCTTTCCTATATAAAAAGAGTACTCAGAGCATGAAGTTCATTCAAAGAAATCAGTCTTGTTTCCCAAATGAGTTGTATCACTTCATGTGTCTGAATGACTGGCAACTAAAAGACTTAAAAAACTTGAAATCCACTTTCAGCAAATATTTCAGCTTCAAATTGCTGTTCGCAGGTTTTCCTAACTGCAGAGTACATAATTTTAAAGTTTATGAAGATGAAATATGAGTCATGAACATGGTTGATCTGAAATTGGTGCAGATTCGACAGGAAATATTTCCTTTTGTGGCTTTAGTTTTGAAAAAAGACTCTTTCTGACACTGAATTTCCAGGTAGATTTCTAAGTTACTTACTTGAGTCTCAAACTCTGGGAATGATAAAACAAAAGCATTCCAAAATTAAGGTTATTCTGGGTTTCAAAGCTTTAGTATATCTCATGAAAACTAGGTGTTGCTTTTTCCTCTGGACTTCATCAGTAAATAGTAGGGTTGTTAGCTGTAAACTATGCAGGATCTGATATTTTTGCTCCAAAATTTTCTGTGTGAATACTGCAATTCAGTTTTTTAATTTGTTACATGATGAAATTAACTTACCCAAGTAAATCTGTAAATGATAATTACTGTTACTAATACATTTTTTCTTGCCTGCAAGCTTTCACACAAGCAGATCAGTCTTGATTCCAAAAGCATGGAAAAGCATCCCCAAAGCATGAAATATTCACTTTTTTTTCACTTCTGCAGGATACTATTTGTGAGTAGTGAAGTAAGTGACTTCACCCAATTAATATTTGATTAAAGAAAGTCAGGAAGCAAGCAAGGACAGATACCTCTGCTCCCCATGGATGGCTGTTGGTGTCACCTACTCCTCTTGGAAGCAAAAGCCAATAGCTCCAAGACTGAGCCAGCAAAATGTAGCTCTTGCCAGTGTCAGAAGAAAGAGCAAAGCAATGGTGGCTGGGGGTTTTTGTTCTGCTGCTTCATCTCACAAGAATCTTCCTTTTGTGCACTGGGAAAAAAGCAAGAGCTGATGGGGGAAAGACCAGTTATCAAATTCATGTGGTGTTTTTCCTGTTCCCAAATACAACCGACTGTGACTGTATAATTAGACAACACAAAATGTGAATTGTAAACTTGATCATTGAATAAACAAGTCTAAATTTCCCTTGCACCAGTATATGAGCACTATATTTTAGCATGTAAGTGCAAAGAGTCATAATGATATGATTTAAGAGCTCAAAGCTGCACTGCAGAGGAAAAATATAGAGAGATTTCAAGCATCATATCTTAAATCACTTTTCAACTTGAGCAAATACTACTGGATTTTTCACCACCATTCAATGTGCCCATACTGAAGTTCTGAATTATATGTATCAAGTATTTATACAGTGGAAATGAAATGCAAATTTTCAGGTTCCTTTATTTTCCAATATAATTGTGCTGTAAAGGAAAATAAGCCCAAAAAACTTGGTTAGGCCTGAGAGTAAATTCAGGTTTGGATCTGTAGTGCCTCAATGCTTTTTTTACCAAGGAGTATGAATTACAATAATTTTTGTGCTTTCAACAATTATGCACAGAAAGCACTCAGGTGCCTGTGTGAAGCCTGCTTTGAGGTGAACTTGAAAAGGAGACAGAATTGTCCCCTGTAGAAATGTTGTGTTTTGATCTGGCTCCAAGGTTTTGGAGCTCTGCACAGAAGCATTGATTGCAGCAGGCCCCAGACAGATAACAAGTTAGGGACGATACCATCCATAGACTAGCTGTCACGTTTTTTTTGGCATGATCTTCTATGGATTTGATCAAATTACAGAAGGCTCCAAAATACAGCAGACAACATCTGCTTCAGAGGCAGCAGTGACAGAAAGGAGGAGCAGGCAGCACTCGAAGCCTGGTGTTCACTTTGCTACTTTCAGGTGCTTGCTGAGGGGATACTGACTTTAGTAGCAACATCCCTGTCAGCACGATTTGCCCTTTTGGTAAATGCATCTCTTTAACAAGCTTACATGGCAAGAGAATAACCTTGAGCAAAAATCCCTGACATAATTTTCGAGGTTGAACCAGGACACGAGACATAATTCCTCATCATCGCTAAATAACTAATCCCAGACAGAAGCAGGAGACAGGAACTGCATAAAAATAACTCTGTGGTGGTGAAATCATATTAAAAACAGTAGGATAGTCTTTTCAGTCCTTTTGAAATCTTTTGAAAGGGAACTTTTAAGGCTGTGTTAACTCCCTGGCAGCTCGCTGTGGCTGAGTCAAGCCCTTATGTTTTCTCAAGCACTTACAGCAGTACATTTGCCCAGGTTTAGCAGTAAATAGAAGTTTCACCCCTTCACAGGAGTGGCCACCTGCTAAAATAGAAATAATATTGAAAAATTTGATTTGTTGGGTCTCAATCATACAACCAGTAGCTATGGATTGCTCAGTTCCACATTAAATTCAATACAGAACCCAAATCTAAATGGGCCACAGGTCCCAAAGGCAGTGTAGGCATCACCTGGATCACTGACCCTACAGACAACTTCCCACCTGGACATGTGAAGGATACAGGATCCCAAAGGATACTGGCATGCATAAACCCACAGAAACAGTAAGAGCACACTGAGACAGCTCAGTGGTTGTTGGTTTCATAAACAGTAGTAAATAAAAAGCTAAAATGGCTATTGATTTCTTTTTTTGGCATAAATAAAAGGTTAGAAAATGACAGACATAGTAAACACTTTGTGTCAGCAACCAGCAATAATTTTCAGACAAGAAGTAATTTGATTTTGGATTGCAAACAGAAAACTATTGAAGTGGCACACTGTGTTAATAGAAACACCATCTAGTAACAGCAGGTGTTTGTGTGCTGATACTGATAATTAGAGCACTGTAATTTGTCTCATCATAAATAAAATCAAATAAATAAGACTAGTTCCATATAGTTGTTCTTGTGGATATTGATTTCTGCATTTTTGGGAATATTTCCCTAACATTCACTCCAAGAAAAAGTTAGTAAAATCTCTGGAAAATTGACAGTGAGATAAATTATAGTGCATATCACTGTGGTGTTGATGCCTTGGAGTGGCTACCCAGAACAGAGACTAGACAAGGTTAAAAGAACAAAGTGGGTATTTATTAAAGGCCTTCAGTAGATACACCTTGGGCAGTCAGGACTCTCCCAGAGGCTACACCCAAGCTGGACAATGGTCACAAGTTTTTCAGACAGAAATAAGTTTGGTCTATTTGCATATCAGGGGTTAATCCTGCAATTCCAGCCTTAGGAAATGAAGTCATATTCCCNTTCCCTAACATTCACTCCAAGAAAAAGTTAGTAAAATCTCTGGAAAATTGACAGTGAGATAAATTATAGTGCATATCACTGTGCTGTTGATGTCTTGGAGTGGCTACCAAGAACAGAGGCCAGACAAGGTTAAGAGAATAAAATGGGTATTTATTAAAGGCCTTCAGTAGATAAACCTTGGGCAGTCAGGAGTCTCCCAGAGGCTACACCCAAGCTGGACAATGGTCACAAGTTTTTCAGACAGAAATAAGTTTGGTCTATTTGCACAGCAAGGGTTAATCCTGCAATTCCAGCCTTAGGAAATGAAGTCATATTCCCCCAGTTCACTCCCCTGTAATTCACTTGTGTTTGTACTTTTTTGGGCCTGAGGCTGTAGGGTGTCCATGAGTCCCAGGCCTACAGAGGAATTGTTTTGCCTGAATAAAATGAGAGAACAGTAGCTGACAGGCAATGGAGCTTTAGAGTTACACACTAAAGCAGTACAGGATCTGAAAAATACAAAAGCTAAATCCTAAGGCATCAGAATGAAGCTAAAACATCCCAGTGTGAGAGGGGAAAAAGCCCCAAACCTTTTTAGTAAAATGAGGGAAAAAATGACTTCGGATGTTCAAATGCATCTTTTTTTCCAGTTTTTAGGTTGTTTGGGTTTTTTTCTTTGGCATCTTAAGGACTAAATTCCATCTTTAGGTAATCCAGTATAAATCTGGAATAGTTCCATCAACAATGTTGAGCTGGTTGCTTTTGGTTAAGTTATTCTGAGTCTATAGAGGTATAAATGAGTAGAGCCTAGAGATTAATTGATCATTCCAGACAGGTTGTAACTTTTTATGCAGCATTGTGGCAAATTAGTTCTTGGTTTCTTCAATTTCTAATTCCTTATTAGTGCAGAAGAAGGGAGATGGCATTTGTGATATCACCACCTCATTCCAAATACATATCCCTGCATATTTTATGGCTTTCACTGACCCAACAGTGACCTTTCTACATTAATTTTCCTCTGAAGAATTGCATTTTTTTGTAATTCAGTTTAATGGACTGCATGTAAATCAAAAAAAATAATGTTATCTGTTTTCTCTAAAGCAGCTGTCTTAGATGTGGACTAGAATGAGAATCTTCACTAAATTACTAAAATCTGAATGGTTTGGCTCAAGTCCATCTCTATCAAACAGGAGTCCAACATCCACACAAAAACACTAAAATATCCTGCAACACAAAAAATAAATATTGGAGAAGCTTCTCAGGAACCATCATAGTTTTTTATGCACCAAATAGTAAAATATCCATCTTTTGACATTTAGTAGTTTTTTCAGATACAGGGTCAAATGAAGACGGGGTTGGTCACTCAGAATTGCAGTTTAACCTTCCCTGCAGGTGTCCCTGCAGCCTCTCTGGAGCAGTCCCTGGGATTATCTTGGACAGGCAAATCTCAAATTTGGAGCTGTTATAAATCCTTAGACCCTGCAAGCATTCAGACAAGCCTTTATAATATTTCTAACTAATAGTAACATACAGAGTGGCTAAGCTTATGTCTAAGCAATCTGTTTACTTTGTGATGATTTTCAAACTTAGTCTTAACTACATTTATATAATATTGTATTCCCATTTCATTAATAGTTTAGAAAGCTGTGTTTATGGGGAAACATTCTCCTTTATGAGAATATACTTTATACAGCGATATCACTATGTGTTTGGATTGAATAATTTATAGTCTTGGCTCCATTTTGCTTGTCTGAAGATGATTTTACTATCATTGTGACTTATTTTCCTATTTGTTTACAGAGATAGTTGGGGTTCAGGTGTTATTGGGCACAGACAACAGGCAAAAATAGTCCAAATTGTAAGTGTGGTCTGTAGCAGCAAGTTCTTGCTTATCAGGCAATCCCTGTCAGCAGGAAAAATGAATACTGGGTAAAATAAAATCATGTCACTGTCATTTCAAACAGCAAGTTGCCTGTTACAAAAGCCTCATTGATCATTCACAATTGAAATTCAGGTTTAAGCTCTGAGTTCTTGAAGAGGTTGCAAATGTTCATGGAGAGTTTAAGATGCAAAAGAAAAAGCAAAAGGGATACCATCTTTTGAAAAATCCTGGGCATCTTGGTTGAGACCACCAAAATTTGTCTTAATTTGGAACTGTGAAGTGACAACAAAATACACATATCTGTCTTTATAGTGATTTTTCAAACAGTTATGGTACATGGTTGTTTATCTCTGTAATAAGTCACTGTGAAAAAGCAATGCCCATGTATTTCTCACGTGTGTTACATCCTCTGCTAATGTTACACAATAACATTCAGGTGTGGCTAAAAAAGTAGTTTGATTGAAATGAACCTCAGGAAAACACCAGAAACATCTTTGTCTCCACAAGTCCCAGTGCTGAGGTACCAGTATAGCACATTTCTGAGAAGAGCTTATGAAAAATTCTGAAGTTTCAGGGATGGTTTGCATACCTTGAGTTTTTCATGCATGAAACCCAATGTTTGTTTCCAGCTGATCCCATCCTGAAAAGGGGAGATCCTGCAGTTTCAAAGTGCAGTGATGTTGGCCTGTGTTAAAAAAAAAGCCTTCCCTCATTTGCAGTCCTTTCCTCTAAATCTGATGGGCTGCAGAGGCACTGGAAAAAACATCTCATATATGAAGCACCTTATCTCTAAATTAGATTAGTGCTGGGCATTGGAAGCTTAGTTTGAGGGAAATTGCCAAAGGCACAAAACTAACCGGTGTTATGAACTATATATCATGCTGCCCTTTCATTTTAAGTATTGACACTCGCATTCTGGACACTATAAATAAAAAATCTTTCATAGAAATCTCGATATTGTACATTTAAGATTGTTACATGAAGCTTATATATGAATCACTATGCTCAATTTAGTAAAATCCCATGAGCAAGTAAGAAGTTCTGAACAACAACAACAAATATACATATATATATATACAGATCAGAATTTTCAAAGCACAAGTTGTTCTTACCAGCAAATATAACTTTTAAGTGTTTTGCCTTTTTTTTAATTGTATGAGGAGTATGCTGTATAGTGTATAGAGTAAATGCATTTGAGAATGCTGTTACCCTGAAGGCAATAAATGATTAAAATAGATTTTTCAATAAACAAGCAAGTGGAAGGAATTGTTATCTGTTCAGTTTACATTAGGTCAAGAAGTTGAGTTGTTTGCAAAAAACACTGGACAGTATTTCACTTTTTTAAAAAAATAAGTTCCTTTTTGTATTTTCAATTGGATGTCCTTGAGAGCTGGAGCAATAGGAATGGGAAGAAGTTCATTAGCACAAAGTGCATAATTACACACTTGGGTTCTAATAATATGAACATCTGCTTTATCTAAGTGCTCTTTGGTTAGAAATATCTAGAGGAGGAAGGGCCTCAGTGTTCCGGCTGGCCACAGAATAACTGTGAGCAGCTATGAGCTGAGGAAAAGACTCAGGGATGGCTTAGAGATGTCAGGAGAGGCATCTCAGAAATGTTGGCAGTGCTTTACAGGGCATTGGTAAGACTTTGTCTGGGGCTTTTTTTGTATATTCAGACCAGCAATGCTCTATCAGAGAGAATTCCAAGATTAAATAGGAGACTGAGCGAGTTTTTCACTGTTTTAGACTAGAGCTAAGCCATTCCTGTCACAGATTTCTTTGTGCTTGGTACGAAAACCAAGTAAAAAGTCCTGTCTCCTAAAAGTTAACTGTACAGCACTTCTGAAAAGATGTGTTACAGCTACTTTGGAGAAGTTAAAGGAAGAAAGAACCCTGGCATAGGTATTTAAATGATGCTATAAATACAGCTTTAAGTCAATTCTTACAGTATGCATTAGGTGGGGAAAAAAAAGTATTTTTGCACATAAATTTTTAGATTTTTTTTCTTCTAGTCATATATTTTAGGATGTGAAATGAATGAGGAATCTGAGAAGAGGGGAAAGACATCTGCTACTTGTAAGGGGTTTTGGAAAATGAGAGCTCATGGCAGCACTTCACACTGCCGAGGTTCTTGTGTTGCAAAGACAACCTTGCAAATGTCTATCCACTTGTACCCACTTGATTTTCTCTCTCTTTCTTTTCCTCACTCTTTTTTAAGACATGTCTGTTAAACATCACTGGTTTCTATTTTTTCCTCACCGTCCCTAACATAGTAAAGGTGATTGAGGAGTTTCTGTTCATGGCTGCTGTAATTTCCATACGGTTTTGCAAGGCTGTACAAAGGTGATGTGTTACTGCTGAGTCTTGGGACACGAGGCATTTGGCTACATTCTTGTGACAAAGAATTCATAAAACAGAATTTATGTGGTGCTTTATGGAACCAGCTGATTAGCTGCAGCCCTCAATAAAGGAAAGATACAATTGCCATGTGCAGTTGAAGTACAGGTATAAAAGAGCTACAATAAAGAAGATGCAAGTGAAAGCAATATATTACGCCCCTGAGAAGCAGATTCATTGTCAGGTCTTTCTGTTTCAAAAGAAATTCAGGACCTGCTGATATGTGGTGGTGTTATTTCATGTTGTACGACAGCACTGGTAAGAGCAAGGGTTTGGAAATAAACTCCTCCTGACCTTGGGAAACTGAATTACATTAATGCAGTTTATGTTTTAAGCAAGCCTGAGCTTTTGTGTCACACTCTAAGAATTAGTGAAGGCCACAAAGTTGCTCCTGCATTTAACTTACTATACAAAGAGATTATTTTCTTATTTTATGGCAAACTGCTACCAGGTTCCAAACACGTTTCTGTTTGCTTGGGCATTATTTTTATCAGCAGATGTCACAAGAAGTGCTTCTATTTGTAAATACCTACACCTTAAGTTTGTAAATAATTGCCAATAATACTGCAATTATTATTGGAGTTCTAGTTTCTGTAATTGGAAATTTTGCAGATATATGTGAGTTTAAGGTTCTCTGTGGTAGAGTCACTGTGTATATAAAAGTATTGTAAGGCCAACTTTCTTTTACTAATGCATCTCTAGCAACTATGATAGTGAAAAATATTGTGGTTTATTTCTCCTGCTGCTTCAAGTACCTGAATATGGATTAAATGTGTTACATTTTGGACTGGGGGAATCCCTAAGAAAAGTGTTGCATGAATTTGGACTGATGTGCAACATTTTCCAAGTTATTTTTCAAGTAGATAGTCAAGGGGAAATTCAGAAGCTTGTTTCACTGCTATGGCAAGGCTCTGAAAGTAGCAAGAAAGGTTTTAATCATGAAATAACGGAATTAGAGTTAACAGTGCAAACTGTGAATGTTTCAACATGTCCTTGCCAAACATCTGTCCTAAAGGAGAGTTAACAAATTGGTTCAATGTTTCTTAAAAAACAACCATAAATGCAAATGTTACACACTATTATATTACAGCTTAATATTCTCAATGACAGCAAGACAAATTTCAGTTTGCCCAGTGTTAGAGCATTATCCTTGGCAACATTTTGACCAGTGTATTTTCTTGCCTTAATTCAGATGCAAGAGAATACCAGTCTCCAGGCTCTTCACAGGCTTTTGAGTAATTGCCATTTGTTTTTGTCCTTCACCTCCCTGCTCTCCTGAAAACAGATTGTATTCCACAGCAGGGTTTCGGTGATGAGAGGTAAAGTAAACCCTCCTCTAGCAATTGGATGCTTTGACTTACTAAAGTCACTGCTGCTTGAAAGAGAAATTCGTTTCCTTTGAGAACATGTGAGCAATAAAAAAAAAATAAAACTGTAAATGAGTTTGTACAAGGGCACATAAAATCCAAATTCCTGGCTGTAGACATTTTTGTGAGAAGCAGAAAACTGCTTCACTTATTACTAGGGTGGCCATTGTATTTGTCTAAGGCGTTTTTGAAGTCCAAAGGCTCCTTAAAAGTGTTTATTTCCCTGAGGAGACAAATGCAGGATTCTCTAGTGCAAGTCAAGTATGCCAGCCTTTAACAAGATTATGAGAGCCTTTTCCATGGGTCTGCAGTGTGAAAAACATCCTTAGCTGTAGGTCACAATGAATAAGAGGAGAAGAAGGTAGCCAGAAGAGATCCAGCCAGCTGGCTGGTTTTATGGGTGGGTTGTTAGACTGGCTGTAAAGGACTGATTTCAGATTTAGAATGGTGCCTGCAAAGCACCTGGGTGCTCACCTTCCACTGGAAATACTCCTCTTAATGCTCTGGGGCAGAGCAGTTACAGTATTCAATACTTTTAGGAAATTTATTTTAATAGAACAGAATGCCCTGGGCTTCTGCAAATGACTTATTTTCCTCCTTCAGAATATCCAGATACAAAGCGAAATTCAACTTGCTTTATTTCACAGATGGCTATTTTGAGTCCATATCCCAGGCTCTGTATCAAGGCTGAGGAGTGGCATTGATGCTGCAGTGATAAGTGCTCTGTAAATGTCAAAACAGAGAGATAAGGCTTGAGGACTCTCACCAGCTAATTCAGGATAATAAATTAAATAGAAGTGAAATGTAATTTATGTTGTTAATAAGTCTCTTCTCCTGTTAGTAACATGCAAATCTATGCAAAATTATTTGTTTTGCATAAAGAAATTGGATTGGAAAGATGCCACGTGGCCTAGCTACAGAAAGTCCTTAATAAATTGTGTAATTTTAATATCACTAAACACAGTCTTGGTGTTTGGATATGTTCTTAATTCAGTTCCTCTTGCTGTTAAATATTAAATACTAACCAAAATTCTTCTTGTGGGCACTTTCACACTTTGTGCCATCAAGCCCCTTTATTTGAGTTGTTTATGTTCTTTGCTAATGTTAATGGATTCAACCTCACATTGCCTTGGGGATCCACTTTAATGCACAGGTAAACAAATGCAGACCCAGTTCTGTGACTCACACTGCACACATCAGGAAACCTCCAGCAGAGGTTTAAATCTCCAGCTTTAATTGCTGTACTCATCTTCCTTCCAAAACAAGAATTACTGTCCTCCATAGAAAAACATTTCAGTTGGATTGCCAGAGGGCTCTTCTCCAGTTTTTTTGTGCAGACACTTACCTTGCTCCAGGGACTATTGTATCATGCACATACTTTTAATTTATTTTCAGATTTTGAAGACCAACTTCTCCCTTATTTTATTTGATGGCTGTCTTCTGCTGAGAAGTGTTAAAATACTTTGCAGAGACCATCTGCCCTCTTGCCAAGCTGGAGTACTTGGGTTCTCTACGTGACTGGGACACTTGCCAACTTTTCCACTCTCAGCAAAGTTTCTTCTCCTACCTTTCCCCATACATTTCTAAATATAATTTAAGAATAGCAGACAGTTTCTTGTAAGGCTCTGTCTGCCCTATGGATAAATTCCATATTTGTTCCCTTTCACTCTCCATTTGTTTCCACACTGACTTTTGTATATGGTTCTCTTATCTTCTGGCCTTTTTCCCCAAAACCAGTACTGTGCAAATAATTGATTTTTCAGTTTACTGACTGGACTGGAGAGTCAGGAATTGAGGGTGTAATTCTTCATGGTAAAGTAAAAAGACCTTTTAAAAAACTATTTAAAAAATGAAATCTGACAGTTTTTGAAGCAGAGACATCACTTTGAAGTGAACGAGCTAAATGTCAGTATTTCAGTGATTCAGCTTGTCAATCCCAATTTGTAAATTATTTTGATCATCTCAAACTACATTTTCTGCAGCACAGAAACTGTATTTCAAATAATATTAATAATAATTATTATTATTATCATCATCATCATCATCATCATTATTTTCTCCCAAGGAGTGCACTAGCATGATATTCTTTATTTCCTTTTAGTAATATTTTGCTTGTAACTCCACTTGCTGTGTAAGCTTTTGAGTTCCTGGTGTACCTCAAAGACACTTCGTCATTGCATTGGTATTTTAGCTCTTGTTCACATTTTTGATCTATCTCAGCTCTAAATAGTAAAAAAATCATGGGAAGTTGAAAGAACGTTCTGGAGAATAACAACAGTACATTGTCCTAAACAGCACTGGGCATCAGCCACCATCACAGAGCATTAAATGAACCTGGTGTGACCATCCCATATTCTTTTATCCCTTCACATCCTGTCCCTCAGGTATTTGTTCATTTTCCTGGGTCTCGGGAGATGCCCATTAATCCTTCCTGACTCTGCTCAGGGGGAACGTGCTCACAGTGTTCAAATGTCCTTGTCACTGGGCTGAAAAGGTGGCAGCAAGAGGACATAAAAACAAACTTCCATTTCTCTCCTGCACTGGAGTAATTTGAGGATAGTTCACAGTTGCTCTGTGCATTGTCAGTATTGTGACAGCTTATCCTTCCACATCAAGGAGACATATCCAGCTCCTGCATCTCCACATCAGTGATTCAAATTGCTCCTTAAATAGCATTTGCTGGTCTCTGTTGAAGTACATGGTAATCAGTTCCACAAGGCTGCACTGATGATTCTCACTTCCCTGTGCCAGAAATTACTCTTGACCATATTATGAAAGGAAATGAATGGCATTTTTTTTTTACTAAAGTGGTTGAGTACTTAACATATATAATGTACAGTAAGTGCTATTATCATTACAGAAAACTATTTTTTCTGTCTTTTCATGACTGTTTAACTTCAACTAGACTTTACATTTCTCAGTATTTGTGGCTTTCACCATACACATAGGTTGTAGGGAATACCTATTTTCAGTGGACTTCTCCATACAGGAGAATTGTCAGCTGCAAATCCACAGAGCTCCATTAAAGTCAGGGCGAATTTGTATCAGAGGGACCCATCCTGGAGCTTTGATGTCCTCTTCCTTTCAACAGAAATAAAGCCAGCTCTGGAAGAAGAGTTTAAAGCAGTTAAGTTCCTAAAAATTTGTAGGGATCTGCATCACTATTATATATGTTTAGAGTTCTGTAAACAGTCTTCTTAGAAATTAGGATTGTGTATAATTTGCTGGTATGTTCTCATAGCTATGCTAAAGATGTTAACCACTGTTAACATGGAGTGTAAGAGCAAACATACTGTTAACAAATGCAGGATTTGTACATGAATTCAAAGGCTTATTACCATGTTTCTCTTCTTATCTCACACCTGAATGTCACCAGCCTGGGAATTATGCAAGATCATGTTTTCACTTTTTTTAAGAAAAGTGTCTTTTGAAGCTTCCTGAATGTGGTTTAAAATACCTTTGATATTTGGAATCATTGTCAAATAATTGTTTGGTTTTCAAAGTACACTTGAAATTGGGAAAGGTTGCCAAGTCCATCTATTAGATAGGATTAATTCAACTCATTTCTGTATGCAATATCATATGGTTTTTATTGCAGACTTTTTTTCCATTTAGAAATGGCATTTTCTCAGTCAATACATTGGTGTTGTTTTGGACATGTCAGGTTGCAGAGTACAAGAGCCAACAGTTCCATCATATTTCTCCAAAGCTGCAGAGCCCAAGGGGCAGCAAAATTGCAAAGGGTGAAGAACAGAGAGAGAAAAAAACCTCACGTAGGCAGAGCAGCTGATGTGTGCTCTCCTGGAGAATTCAATTCTGGTGCAGTCCCTGGCTCTGATTTCCTTTGCAATGGTGCCCATCGTGCTAAACCAGATTTTTCACAAAGGGTCATTAGCTGCATCTTCTAATTTTCCAGTTTCCTGATTTGGAGCCCCGAGGCCTGATTTGCAGAAGTGCTGAGCACTCACAGTTGAAGGGAATGAATGGTCAATGTGAACCTGTTAGCAGTTTTCATATGCCATGAAAAAGCAAGTCCTCAATACCTGGAAGTAGAGATCCAAACATTGACTAGTAACACCCTTCCTATATTGCAATTGCTTTGCTTTGTAATTCAAATTGCTATATAATAATCCCTATGAATGGTATAGCAGCAGCAAACGGCACTGGTGATTGATTAAACAGTTCAGTTTCTCTTCAGAGTTTAATTAATCTTAGCAGCTCTTTATTGCTATATAGGCTACAAAGCAAATAGAGATTATTGCCACTTTAGTAGGGAATAGAGAGGAGTTTCTCTGCATGTTGGTTGTGTCTGTTACCCTTTCTGAAAGTCTTCCCAGACATGTGACCAGAAAGTTAACTTGCTTATGAGTTTCAAATACTTGAAAAACTCTGTTCCTCCTTTCTTAGGATGAATAAATAGGACGAGGAGTTAGAGCTTCATAGCATCTTTGAAGCCAAACTCAGCAGTGCCTCATGAGGTGACCTCTCCTCTGCCTTCACAAAGACCCTTCCAGCCAGAGCTGCACTCCTCTCTGTGTAATGGGATTCCTTCTAAAATCTCATTAAAGAAGAGTTTTCTCCCTTTCAGGTTTTTGTTGTTGTTGTTATTGTTGTTATTGTTCATTTCTAAGCATTCTCCTGTAAGAAAGGCACACTATATAAAATTCTATATCTTTGTAGTATAGTGGCCATCATATTTTTTATTAATCATTTGATACCTCTATTGCCCTTCCCTTCCTTCTGTATATCTGTGAGAGTATTGTGGGGATACATTATCACTCCATGTGACATTTTGTACCCTTTGTCCAGCCCTTCTTAGAGTTTTTTTTTGTTGGTTTTTGGTTTGTTTTGGTTTTTTTTTTGCCACTGACACAGAACTCATTCTAGAAACTGACCTTAGCCTGTCTTGCCATCCCTTTTCCTGGGAGAATTCTTCTGCCTGGCTGTGGGACAGTAACTCAGGGCAGCATCAAAGAGTCAAAAGGAATGCTCTGGTTTTAGTGCAGTCCATTCAGATGATGAGTGATCTCATCCCTGTTTGTCCACGTGGCTGGATAGATTGGCTTCTCCCTGTTCTCTTTCAGCGCTTGCAATCCTCTCATTTCTTGCCTGACCCTGGGTCCCTTTGCAGTAAATGCCACCATTTAAAACAATAACAAGAGAAGATGATTACCTGCCACTTCTTCTACTCAGTGCTAGGTTCACTCTTGATTACTTTTAAGTATCATACAAAACAAAAAACCCTAAAACCATGGCAGCAGGAAGGGAATTAGCATTGGGTCATAATATGCTATTTGGGGCCCTCAGGCTTTTAAGGGTGAAGGGTGACTAGAGCCCTCCACATTCCATCAAGAGTAGATTATTTCACACGGCATAAATACAAGTGAACTACTGGCAGAATAAAATTAGTGGTTATTACACACCCATTTTACTCTTTTCCCAAATTCCTTTTGTCACTGGCTTAAGAGCAGTCATTGTCTGTAATTTCCTTTTCTTCCTGCTTTTTTCCGGGCTGCAGAGTAAGAGCACAGAATATATATAACCTGTAAGTCACTTGCAGGATGAAGTTAACCTTTTAAAGATTTAGTATTTTGATTATTTACCATCCCACCTGTTCCTCTCAGATTACCAAGACAGCCAGGGAACAGGAGTGACCAAGCAGTCAAACTGTAGAACTGTGAAAAGGTCAAATTAGAAACTGTATAATGCACTTAGTGCATATTATTCTGCTGTCTCCTAAAGACTTTATGGGCGATTGAAAACCTCCCTCTTGTGACAGAGATCATAATAAGAACTGAAAATGTCACAACATAAATTGATTTTATGTTAATGATTGTAGCAAGAATGAGAAATTATTCAAATACTACTTTTTACACTAAACCTTCTGCTGCAACATTGCAGTGTTGTGCTACTCCAGGTTTTAGTATTCACAGCATGTTCAGGCTTGGGCTGGGGACTGAGCACTGCCCAGGTAGGAGCTGCACTCATCTCACCTTGTTATTGGCACACCTGTAGTTACAGAGGGAACAAAGAGCCTGAATGTGTAAGTTAAAGGAAGCCAAGCCAATAGCTTCATCACTGTGAGCCTAATCTATCACCAGCACAACTGCTCCTAACTGGGCTTGGAGGTGAAAACCAAGCAAATCAAAACTAAATTTCCCTGGATGTTGGGCTCCCTGGGCAACCTGCTGGTGTCTGTACAGTCTTGCAGTTGGAGAAAACACAATTTTGAATTTAGCTTAGACCATGCTTTAGAATAAAATGTAGATGTATGCAGTTTGGGTTCATGCCTGCATTATTTGCATATTTTTGTTATCTTCTTTGCTTATTCAGTACTCTGTTCACCTCTGGGAGAAGGAGGGATGAGTGCTGGCACCCTCCTTATATGATCCTGGGGATGAGAATAAAATGTGCACAGTGATGTGGGTGATCTGGTACTGTCCCAGAAGAATTGAGGGAGTTTCAAGTGAACAAGTCAGGCAGATACTGCAGTGATAGTGCTGTGTTTTCATCTGTCTCTAGAAGGGATTAACTTCAGCAGAATTAGCACAACACCACTTTCACAAGTAGCATCTATGTGATACCTAGTCAACAGTTTTGAAAAACAGCTTGGTAGAGTGTAGTTCAAAGCAACTGGTTGCCTTCCTAAAGCTGCTGGGGGTCTGCATTTTACCTTTTTGTTGTTCTTCTTCTTCTTAGATGGGTATTGAAACAGCTTTTCCAGAAAAGGCTCACTAGTGTTTGGGATGTTGCATACATACCTAGATAAGAAGGAAAAGATTAATACCACTGTAACCTAATTCTAACAAGACATCACGATACTTTTCCCTAAAGCACTTTCCAACCACTTACTCTATTAACTTCCTGTGAATCCCTTGGGAATATAGTATTGGGTTTATCTGCACATGGAATCATTCTTGAAGGAAGCAGATGTGTTGTTTCCTGTCCATAAATAACTTCCTACATAAATGAGCCTTACTGACACCCTGCAAGTTTTCTGAGAACATGCAGTAAAAAAACCCCACAGATTTGCAGAAGAGGTTTTTAAAACCTCAGTAATAAATGACATATTTAAGGAACTGATATATATCTGCTACAAGAAAAATAAATGGCAGCAGCTAACGGTGAATAGAAGTTCCCTCTGAGATTTGCTACCTGTATGATAAACAGTATGAAAAGGGATGAGATAGGCAGTCAGATTTCAGAAGTAAGTACCTGTTTAAGGGTGAAAAAAAGAAAAAATTACCAGAGTTACAACTTTAGAAGTGGAAAAATATAGTTTCTTGATATGATCAAATCACAAGCCTAATCTTTTGATTTTTATTTTTTTTTCTCACTGTTAGGTACTAGAACTTTGGGAATCTGAATTAAAGGGGAAATGGCAGACTTCAGTTGACTCTCTCAAGAACTATTGACATTATCCTTAAGGATGTAACTGATTAGTTTAGTGGGAAAATCATGAGAAAATGAGAAGATTTGAGGCAATGTGTGGCATGGCAATGAAACAGCAGCAGAAGGAAAGGCTGCATCTCCTCATCCCTCTAATTGCATCCTCTTTTCTAAGGTGTGCTCCCATCTTCCAACACAGCTCAGTCTCCTTTTCACACTCAGTCACTCCTTGGCTGGCTTACAGGTGCTTGCACACCTACAGTTGCAAGTGTGTAAGGCATAGTTACAGGAGCTCTGTGTCAGCATCCTGCACTTGCAGGTGCTTTGTGTGTCAGCATCCCGCTCTGTCCTCTTTTCCCAGCTCCTGTGTCACTATCCCAGCTCCTGGCAAAAAATGACACTTTTCTGAATGTGTTGTGTGCCACCAAAGACTTCAATTCATCACCAGCAAACTTCCTGAGCACATACATATTGGTTCTTTCCTGCCCCACATCTTTTTGTTTGATCCTAACTGTTCTCATGAGCACAAGGCTTTTGAAATGGATTCTTTGTCCATCTGCTTCTCTTCTTCGTGCGAACTGCTCCTGCTCTTCAGTCCTGATCTTTCTTCCTATTTATATAATCTTTATTGTACATTGTCTTCATCTTAACTACATAACTTGAGGAAAAGATCATATAATAAGTATTATTCACTTTATTATAAATATTCACAGGTAAATCTGCAACAGACTACTTCCCAATATGAGCCAA
This sequence comes from Illadopsis cleaveri, assembly GCA_013399915.1. Taxonomy (NCBI): domain Eukaryota; kingdom Metazoa; phylum Chordata; class Aves; order Passeriformes; family Timaliidae; genus Illadopsis; species Illadopsis cleaveri. Next base: position 773,686 of record VXBB01000328.1, on the reverse strand, counting down.
TGTTCTTTTCACAATGAAGGCATGCCCATTAACTAAAATTTTTTTACATGGCTTCAGCTTCAAACCTGGTGCAATTTTATCTGACTTTCATCTGATTTTAATTCAAGAACTCGCATGCATGTGCTAAGTAATTTCCATTAGTTTCTTCCCATTATCTCTACAGCCCTGTGAGTAATTGCTGCTGTCTATGAGAGAGTATGTGTTAATGTTTTGTTAGACAAGATTGTAACAGGTGACTTTTTACTCCGATTTCCACAGACTGATAAATGTGATAAAGAATAACTTTTCCAAAAGGCCAGTGTCTTTAAACTTCAGGTCCATCTAACAAGCAAGCAGGATTCTTGATTTATAATATTCCACACAGAACATATTGTCATTAGACTCTTAAAGATGATGAAATATTTCCATTAATACACAAGGAAAATAACCAGAATTTTTTTTCAACTCAGAGCAAAGAGATCTGCCCACATCATGACATTTGATGCCAGGCTTATTTGCACCTAATCATGTTTGTTTCAACGAATAGCAAATAAAAAAAATTACAAACAGAACATTTTGATTTAAACCTGTGACCTTCATTCCCAGAAAATTTCAGTATTCTCTGCTAAGAAGTTTATTCTCTGGATGGAAAAAAAGTGGATTAATGTGCCAGGAGTCAGCAATCTGTGCATGTAGATCCCTTCAGCTTGTAATTGTTATTAAACTGGTTCACTGCACCCTTCATAAAGTGTGGAGTCTCTTGGTAGGGGAGTAAATAGACCTCTGTTTATTCTGAGAAACTTGTGAACTACTGTAATTCATTTCAGATTTATAGATTCACCGGCTTTAAATTGATGTTGTTTTTTACAAGGAAACGAGCAGCCAATATTTTAACAAACCAATGCAATTTAATTCTTATAGAATTTATCTGCCTGTGGATCAACAGCATAACACAATTTTAATTACACCCACCACACTTCACTGAATTCCCTCATTCTGTAGCAAAGCCTTATCAGAGTAAAGGTCCGTGAGATGTGTTGAGCTCTGCTGAGCCCTAAGTCACAAGGTTTGCATTCTCATCATACAAAAAAAAAACCTAAAAAAGAGCCAATCATTTATACTTCTTGGGGGAAGTGATACTTACTATTATACAGAGAATTAATGGAGAACACAAACTACTAAGTGCCTTTGTGGTTAAGAAATCAAGTGCAAAACCATCTAAAAATATGATTAGGGAAAAAGGAAGGAAGTGTTGAAGCAGGTCAGCAGCACTAGATTGAAATAATTATCTTTAGTTGTTCATTATGTATTAATTCACAGCTAAGTGGGTTTTACTACTTTCTTTGCAGCACAGATATGGTTCTCTGCTAGTAAGGCTTTGTACCAGCCCACTCACACTTAACTGCAGTGTTTTCTGAATATACAGATATGAATTCATTGCTGCTGCCTTTGTTGTATCTAAGAGGAGAGAAACCACTGGAAGGAGATCCCATCTGATGGCAGAGACCCTGTGTCCCTGGTAAATGCAGCAGAGCTGTTTCCTCACAGCAAAGTGAGGGGAAAAGACCTCAACATTAGTACTTTAATGGCTTCAACACAATTTTCCTGGCTTTTAAAATAAGCCCTTGGAGAGGAATTACCTGAGTCAAGAACTATTTTCCTCTATTGCATTTAAATACATTTGAGGTGTTTTTAATAAAAGCTGTGCAACCTGTGTGCTGAACTGCCTTTCACACCTGTTGAACCTGCAGATCAGCTCAAGCAGGGAAGTGGAAGTGGTGATTCCTATCTGGTTTGGGGCAAAATTGAGAGATGGGCTGAAGAGAGGCCCAAGGGGAGCTCCCTTGGCAGCTCCCTGGCCTGACACCAGTCCTGCAGACAGCAGGAAAGTCCCCATAGCTGCTCCTTGGGGATTTAGTGTTGTGGGAAGGCAGTTTGGGCATAACTTTGGCACATGTGAATTTAGAGATTTCTGTGGGCTCAAAGCCACTGGAGACATAGGAAACAATTCTGAAGCAAAGCAGACTTTGTTAGTTCTGGTATTTAGAGCACAGTTTATTTTAATTTTTTATATATAATCATTAACTGATGACGGTAGTTTGTCTTTCCATTGAAGAGTAGAAATAGCTGAACAATTTAGGAAAGAAAAAAGTGATTTCAAGGAGCTCCTAGGAAGATTTAGTCAGTGATTTTGATTTGGAATGCATCTGTAAGGGAGTAGAGAGAAGACAATTTGAAAAAGAGATCTCAGTCGTTGTGCTGTCACCCACCATTCGTGCTCCTTGGCATCTCTTGTAACGTCTCCAAAGTTTGACAGCAGAAATGGTGCAGCACAGTCCTACAGTACTTCTCAAAGTACAGATGGGCCAAGCACAGATGGCTCAATTGCATCCTGTGCAGCCTCTCGCTTAAACAAATATAGAATAATTTCCCTGACACTGCTGGGGTGTTTTTCAGATTTACATTGAACTAAATCATGCCATGAATTTTTGATTTTTCTCTTTATCATCATCCATCCCAATTAGTGGGTTTTCTTTCTGACACAATGCCAAATTGTTATATTCATCTTCATATCCTTTGCAAGATACATTTTGTGCATCTGGAAGGGGTTATACAATTCTCTATTTTAAGACACCTTCCTTTTAACAATTTCCCTGCTTAGCTAATAAAGTAGTCAGATATTTGCTATGCCCATTTCATGTAAAAGGAACAAAGATATGGTTTCTAAGCAAAAAGTTTACAACCTACATAAACCAAAGGGAAGAAACAACACCAGCACTGCTAATTAAAAATGTGCCAGCACAGGTCAGCAGTATGTGCAGTCTTACAGTCAGCGCCTCAGACAAGAACTGTCGTGTATTTATCTGGGTTTTTTGTAGGCATCATGTTAAAGTTGAGTTTCAGAAGTCTCTGAACATGACTTTGCAGGTGTTTACAGAGAGTTTCTGACAGGTATGACAAGAAAAGCTGAAGATACTTTTTTCAAAATTTAGCAACTGGGTAATAAAGGCTGTCATCGTTAACAGAGAGAAGTCAGTGGTGGCTCAGTAGAGGTGTGATTAGAAGTGAAATAGAAACTGTGAAGGGTCTCAAAACTGAGACTTACATCTCATGTGCTCTGTGTGTGGACTGGGAGAACAGTGGGAAGATGCAGGAAGCAGAGATGGCGTGGTCAGCATGAGGTGCTGGGCCATCTTATCTTTGTGAAATTGTCTTTGCAGAAGCGTTTTGGAGGGATATGAACAGAAGGTGGTGGGACTCAGCAAGGCCAGAGGAAAGGGCGTGAGAATGGGCAGGAGGAGGAGGGTTAAAACCCACTTACCTATGAGAATGGATTGGAAATAATGTTTTAAAGTACCATTTACTGACTTTGCACAACATCTAGGCAGAGATAAAGTTGAGACAGTCCCAGGAAAGGCTTCAGCCCCATTACAAGCATAAGAAAAAGGGTGGGGAGAAATCTGCAGTGAGGGGGTTTGAGCACTAGAGAGGAGCAATGAGGAGCTCAGTTCTGCCTGAGGGGAGCATAAGCTGACCAGTTGGCATTTGTGAGGTGCATGAAATTCAGATAAAAATTTCAATTTGATGGGAAGAAGTCAATCCATCCATCTTTCACATGTGTGTCTTGGAAACTGAACTGAGTTTGTGTTTGTGGAGGACAAAAGGAGGGTGGGGACAGAGGACATCTCCCAGATTGCTGCAGAGAGCAGGAATGGGACCTGCAAGAAGACAGGCAAAAAAATGTGGGATGCAGAAACCTGGGAGAACAAGATTCTTGAGAAAACTGCACTGAAGGTAGCTGAGAGTTGGAGAAATAGGGAAAGAGGGGTTGGCATCAATGTTGGCTCCATGTGGAATGGATGAGTCTCTCTTTACTGGTGTGCAGGAAGTGGATGCTGCGCTGGGAAGGAAATTCTGGTGGTGCTTTGGAACAGAGAGGGAGTTGAGTGAGACCCCAGACAATGGGCAGGTCACTGGGAATTATGGTAAATCTGTAATAAGAAGAATGATTGCAACATTCTTAAAGTGAGAAGTCACAGTTATTCCTGTACTAGAGAGCTTTTCTTCAACAGTTTCACAAATGTATTCTGATGGCAGGGACAATACCATAGCTTTTGCATTTGCCCAAACAACACCAGTATAACAAAAGATACTTTTTTTTTTCATTTAGTAAAATATACCAAGCTGTTTGAAAGTAAACTGATGGTGAGAGCAAGAGGAGACAAAAGTGGGTGTCATTTTCATTTTCTAAACAAACAGAATAATTATCTTTAGAATTCAACACAGCAGCTATTGAATTTTTCATTCTGAGATACCATAAAAGATACAGATATACAACAAACACAACTTCTACAAAACAACTAGGTAAAAAAGGCTCAGTGAGACGTGGATAACTGAATTTCCTCTGATAGAAAAGTGATTGGCAGATCAATAGCCAAAAAATCCAGCTCTTGAGAAATCTGTGAATGTTCAGCTACAACTCTATTGCAGATCACAGTTCATTTCTGAGTCCTTCCACCCCTTATAGGACCTAAAGAATGAATTTATTAATCTTTGTTGACCTATTGACCTCTACATTTATGTCCTAGAATACAGATTTACTTTTGAAAATCCCGAGTTACTGTGCATGCATACATATTCCATCACATTGTATATACAGTGTAACATGTGGAGAATTGATATGAAACCTTTTCCTTTTCAAAGTGCATAGAGAGGGTACTGAAAGGGGAAAACAATCAGTTCTTGTTCAAAAGCAGGTCAGCTCAGGAACTGAGCAGCCAATTTGTAAGCTGTGAGACACTGTCAGATGTGAGGTTTCCCTCCATGACCCTGCCAAACCTCTTCTGCTCCCTGCCCTCCTTGTGCCCTGATGTCGGGTCATATTCCACATCTCTCACCTAAAGGAAATCCAAAAAAAGGTCTGTTCATTTATTGGGCTTTTGCTGGCTGGCTCAGAGGTTGGCACAGGCTACCCCAGCCCTGAACTCCCTCCCCGCTAAGCACTTGATTGCCTCAAGTTGTGCTCCCTGCACACCTAGAGCTGTGTCCCCGTCACCTGCACCTCCCTGGGATCCTCAAGACATCCTTTAGACTGATGTTTTGTGCTGCTACCTTGTGACTGTTGGCTGTAAATACACCACTGCCCGAGCTCCTGTCCCCTGGGTTTCCCACTCACCCTTCTGACACAGGAAAATATATAGACTTGTTTTTGTGAAATGTGGGTGCTGGAGTTTTTTTTTAATTACACAGTAAAAAGGCCTTGTAGGCCGAGTTAACATTTTCACTTTATAATTTTGACAGTGCAATATAGTACAATTGAATTAATCAGTTTTTCCTGAGCTTCTGTTACAGAGATTTTGAGGGTCTCAGTTAAATCATCCTATTTGTAGACTGATTACTAGGGAGGGAGTGTATCGTTCTGGGTTTATATTATCTTTCTGGCAACAGATTTTAATCTTGCCTTCTTTTTTTTTTTTTCTATACAGTCCTGTGAATGTATTCAACTCTGTGTTTTCAAAATGTTTTCTATTTTTGTCTGTTTAATGAAGCATGCCGAACATTCCTCACTTTTTGCACTTTAGAAATCTGCAGGAGTAATTTCTTTTCCTACTATTTTTCAGAAAGAAGGATTTAGGATTTGCTTTACCTTTTTACTTTTTCCAAAAAGCAAAGAGTCTTTCATGCATGAGAAGTTGTTTCCTATGCTTGTCTAGCATTGAGCATGATGGGTCACTTAAAGAAATCAACTTCTCAGCTATGCAGTGCTGGGATTTAGAAGTCTGGCACAGGGTCAGATCTTTGAGGGACCGACCTGGTGGGACAGGATGTGCTCAGAACTGTTTGCTTTCTAATGCAGCCCAGCAATGTTTCATTGCTGCTTTCTAGGAGTTAAATGGTCTTTTTGCTGAGTTCCCCATGAGGATTCTGGCCATGAGATCTGGAGCACACAGGGCATTACTCTGCCAGCTCAGCCCCAGCTCCTCGGTCCTCAGGAACAAGCAAGATGTCAAAGCCCTTTCTGTGCCTGGGACCAGATGCTCTCTGCCCAGGGTGTGTGCAGGTACTTTGAATCAGGAGTGTGAACACCTGACATTAGGGCATGGACTCTTTTACAAGAGCTATTGAACTAAAATTTGGATGATTTAACACCTGACTTGGGGACAGCAAAGCAGTTACCCTGCTGAAGGTCACATTCCATCACTCCAGTCATGATGAATATGAGAGCATAAGACAGCTCAGGGGAAATCTTTATTTTATGAGGCAGTCCAGGATCCCACCACACTTGTGAAATATATAGGTAAAGGGGTGGTGCAGCTTGTTGGTTCTTTTCCCCATGTCTTCTTTAGCAGAAAATAAAAAGGATCTATACACCATATTAAGAAATTCAAGGTGTATTCAGCCTGGAGAACTGCAAACTGCTTTCTTTGGCACTGTGTGAAAAAGGAACAAGAAGGAAAGAGAAAAGTAAGGGAAGTCTTTAATCCCTGTGTGTGACACTACTTAGACAAGTGATTTGCAGATTATTTATCAAACCATCAACTACCACACTCAGTTGGGGTCTGCTCCTTCATATGCACTTTTGGTGGAACTTTCACATTTTCTCTGAAGAACTGATTATGTAAAAAAGGACACTGGCTTTCTTATCTCTCTTCCCACAAACTATTGCTTTTCAATCAAACCAACACCAGCAAAGGTCAGAATTTATGCAATAACATTAGGTGGGCACGCAGAGGGGGAGTAGAAGCTGGAATCCAGACATGAGCCATGGCCAGCTCTCTTCTTTCCTCTTGCAATGTATCCCTTGTCCATGAAGGAGCATTAACATCCTCTGTGTGTACCATCGCTGTACACACTGTTGGGAATTGGTAATGTTGCTCTTAGTAACAACATTCCATTATTTTCTATCTCACAGTTATCAATAAATCATCTGTTAAATGAATCAGGCCTTGTGAACTTGTACTGACAAGATTGATTTTTGCATGATGTTTCTTTAGGAAATGAATTAAATCTTAGAAAGAAAAATGTGTGCACAGTGGCAGAGCATGCTTTCACTGAGAGAGTATTTATGATGAATAGAAGGAAAATAGAGTACACATGCTTCAAAGAGCACATTCTTGTAATGATGCTCAGTACTATGATCTGAAGTAAAGATGGTAAGATCAGAAGCTTTCAATGCAGAAAGATTACCATTTCCTTTGAAAGCATTATTTACTGTGAAATCCTGAGATACTCTTAGATATACATTGAGTTCTTCCATTGTAATTTACCTAAGTCCTTTTTTTTTTTTTTGGCTTTCCTCTGTATCTGTCAAAATAATTGGGCTTTCAGCAGTGCCTTTTACAGACAGAGGGTATTAATCCAAGGGTGATTTTTTTCTCTTTACTGCCTGCCTTTACATGAACTGAAGGAGGAAGAAAAGAAAGAACCTTTTGCATTATTACTTGCATAGAGGCAGCTCTGTGAGTCTGTGAGCAAGAGTGAATGTGTGTCCCCTCCACCTGTTGGTACACAGATACTTAAATCCAGTCTCCTGTTGCTGTCAGGGAAGACTTCAGAATGAAAAAAAAAATTCCCAGTGACTTCTCTAAGATTATCTTAACATTAGAAGTGCATTTCTGTGATCAGTCATAGCAAGTGTAATAGGGAATTATTTTTGGTCCTTGGCACTGAGGCACACATAGAACAGCCTGTGGTTATTAGCTCACAATCAAATGATGAGACTTTGTTGCCTTTATGGGATGGCTGCTTTGTCTGACAGGGGTAGCAAATGATGCACTAAAGTCCTGTTACCTGCAGATACTTTAATGTCCGGGAAATTGTGGCAAAATGGGGAAAGTACATTCCAGCTCTGTAGTGAATTAAAAATAAAAAAAAAATTGAAAGGTATGGAATGTGAAATTATATTCCTGCATCCTTAAGGAGCACCAAAGAAATAGTGAAATCTCAAAGGCATAAGGCAACTTTTGGAGGAAAACTAAATAATATATTCTAAAATTCTTTCAATGTGGGACACCCGGAACTTTCAGCTACCCGTGTAAATTCAGAACCTTGGAAAATCAGATGCAGGCCATAGTCTAATTTCAATAATATGGTCTACATGTACTGAAATCTGGGATTTGAACTGGACAGTCTGATACATAAAAAATGTGGGCAAAATACTGTTTTCACAAAAGGATGAATTCCTGTAGACAGCTCTCTGCAGCGTTAGAGGAACCAGCACAGCCTCGAAGTTCCCAGTTTCAGAGCTGCCACTGGAAAGATGCTGGTGTTTTCACAGTGTACAGCCTTATCCTGATTCCAAATCCTCAGTCCTCCAGGATGCCTGGCTGGACCTTTTACAACATTTTCTAATTGCAGACACTTTGAGAACATTGATCCACAGCCACTCTGATGAAATAATTACTCTGAAGAGCACTTCTGTGGCCTGGCAGGGGATGGGGCTGGAAGAACCAACCCAGACCTCATTCAGACTCCTGCTGCTGCCGCCTCCCAGAACATTTCTCTTTCCTCACCCATTCTTTCAGCAGGTACAATCCAGGAATTTAATTTTCTTCAAAATGACCTCATTTTAAATTAGATTCATATTATTTTGACTTTGGCTTAAGCCATCAGCAAGTCAGCATCTAGGCCTGGGAAAAGGAGGGTGTCTCTTTTCCAGGCAGCCTTTTCTCCTATTCTTTGCTTTTTTTTTTTCTCACAGACTTGCCTGTGCTTTGGGGAGATGATAACAATTGCATCTACAAGAGCTTACAGCTGCCCTACAATACACCCTGTCAGCCTGGCCACTTTCAAAGCTTTCTCAGCCACAGTCCCAAATCTGACATTTTTTTTTTCTACAAAACAAATTCCTTTCACACAAGCCATTTTTATCTTTTTTTGGAATTGCACAGCTTATGGTTTTCATAATGCCACAGGATGGTTTTGATCTCACTTGCTGCTTTTCTATTATTTTGGATGTTAAATTTTTAATAGTGCAAACATCTTTAAAAATTGGGACATTTTCAATAAACCATATCCTTGAATACACAAAACTCAATCCTGCCTCTAAAAGATTTTAAAAATACAAAATGCACATCAAGAGCTAAGAAAAGAATTGACATTTCTTTAAATGATTCTTCAAAACATGCATTAGTAGGAGATGTTTGCAGCTACATTACATACTTTTTTGAAGTTTTTGATTCCCACAAGTTCTGAGTGCCAGGTGCTCATTAGGAAGCCCATCTCATATTTTTTTCTTTACTCTATTAAATGAGGTTTTGTAGCTACATGAGGTAAATACATGTTACAGTAAGCAAATAAAAGTGAGTATTTTGAGCCTTTCTTATCTACAACCTTCTCTGACAGCTCATCTTAGCTATTCTCTTTTTAATCCTGGAGAAGTTTGTTTTGTTTTTTAGCAGTACTCCAGCCTTTCAGTCCAGAAACAGAGGCCAGAACAGTGTCAGTGACCACCTCAGCCAAAAGCACCAAAGTCTGTTAAAAATGGAACCACTCCACCACTCTGCCAGGGTAGATCCAGGCAAGTTCCCAAGCACAGGTTCTGTAAGGGAGGAGGTGCTCATTCATTTCACCCCCAGCTGAGGTCCTGTCCCTTGGGGAGTTTCCACAGTCCCTCTGCTCACACCACACAACAGAATTGTCTGCCCAGAAGCCAAACCCCTGCTTGTGATGCACTTTCTTGTGCATCTAATGGGAAGTGCATTCTAATGCCTTTGTTAATGGGATGCACTTGAGCGTTGATGAACCATCCCAGACAAGTGTGTTTGCTCACGTACCAATTGCTCTTGGCTCCTCTTAATGGCACTGCTCTGGTGTACCAATGGCTCCAATAAAACCCTAGGCAGATCATAAATCCATGCAAATTTGGTTCTCAATATTCAGGACTCTTGCATTTCCTGATGGTGATTTCTGCTCCTCTTGGTTGCTCCGCGCTGCCCTGAGCGCGGGGTCACGGCGCTGCATTTCCTCCTGCTATCTGTGCATTTCTGCCTTGGCAAGGTGCAGCAGTGCATAGATGGTTCTGATTTCCTGCCAGGGCATCTTTGCAATCCACAGGGGAGCTATGTTGTCTCATTTGCACTTTCTTATTGAATTTCAATCAGGTTTCCCAACAATTTGCTGGAGAAATTCCTGTGGGAAACCTTCAAATGCTCCTAGCCACATGCTGTCCGACAACTCCTCATTTTCTCTTCTAGGGTTGTCTGTGTTTTCTCATTTAAGAATAATTCACCACATGACAACATGTTACATTAATGAAGCCCTGGTGGTATCAGATGTGATGACATTCTGTAGGGAACAGAGAAAATAAGCACAGGGATACACTCAGTATAAAGTAAAAATCAGCTGATGTGCAAAAAAGTTAATGAGGGTGAAAACCAGCTTCTGCTGGCATATGCTGACTCACGAGTATCTCCCTCTCCATCCTGCTCAAGCACGAGCAAATTGGATTTATCTGTCGCTTTTCAAGAGTCCCTCAGGAAGAGAATAAGGATGGTGGGCTCCAATAAAAATTAAGTGAATCTACTCAGTTGTTTCCCTCTTTATTCTGTCTGATAGAGCACCAGTTCCTGGAAGAAGGAGTCTTTCCAATCAATTCCTGGGTCCCTCTGCAGGTTTTAGGCAGTATCCCATACCCTGGCAGGGATTCTGGGAAGAATGTGGGCTGGGTTTTTTCCCTGTGAGAAGTCAGATCAGTCCTACTGCTCACTGTCACTCTGGAAATGCCCTGTGCTAGATCCACTCAGGCTGCATAGTGAGAGTCCTGCCTTTGCCTTTCTGTACAATATTCTGCAATGATCATTACTATGAGGGTGGAGAGCCCAAACATTACCTCCAAAACAAGCATATCCAGCATACACTGGCATTTGGATCTTGCTGCCCATAAAAATAAAAACTTTTCACATTAAAGCAAAGAAAAAAACCCAGTGACTAACTGGGAGCTCCTTAATTTTAGGTTTGAACAAACTTAGAGAGATGGAGTAGTGTCAGAAGAACAGAATTGTGTAAAAGTAGTTTTATCCCATGAACCACCTTCATGTGTTTTAAAAGAATGGTATCAAATAATAATGAATATCTCTTTTTACTATGACATTTAACAAAAATTATTTACTGCCATTGTTTTTTTTCCCAATTCATTTTAGGTCTATCTGTGATTGCACAAGGAACTATAAAATTAGAGCTCTCTTACAGCTCATTTCATATATAGTAATATTTTCAACTTCTTTTTGAGAAGTGGTGCATTTGCTTATGCTTCAACATAGGCATTCTGTGAAATCACCCTGTGTTCACTTTTTCTCCTATATATAGTCTTTTCATTTTTATTCTTGACTGTTGCTTTCCTGCTCCAATTAGACATAAATAGATCTGCCCATTTCTTCTCAAATACTGTCAAATTACTAATTTTACTTCCTGAAAATAATTTTGCTCTTTCCATCTCATGGCCATTTTCTTTATGGAAAGTAGCAGCTGCCCTTAAAATCATCAGCTCAAGTTATTTACAACGACTGTAACTCAGAACGTTTTTATTGAAGATCAGAATCTAAAATTTGTCTTTATTCAGCAAGTGGAGCAAAACAACTGGATGTGAAGTTCAGCAGGTTGTCTCTAACATTTTCAGCTGTGGCTTTGGAAGGCCTGTGGGAAACAATTTCATTTAAAGCCCAAATACACACACTATGGTAGCCTATGCTCTTTGTCTAAAAATGACTGTCCCACAATTCCTTCATTTTAACCACGGTGAGTTTTGTTTCTGCTCCTAATCGTTCTTCCAGCTTTGCTTATTTGTTATTCCCAATGCCTTAGAGTGCAATATCTGCTGAGCTGTCGGCAGCAAAGTCAAATATCTGTGAAAACCTCCCAGGGGCTGTGAGCTGTGTGTTTACTTTAAACACTGCTTTGAACTCAGAGCAGTGGTCAGTTTTTCTAAGACCTCAGCCCTCCTGCAAAGATTGGCCGGTGCTGGACAGGCCACGGCTGAAGCCAACTGGAGTCTCTTCTCTGAGATCTGCTGGGGACATCTGTTCACAGTGTGAAAAACAGTAAGGGAGAGAGGGAGGGAGGGAAGAAGGAAGGCAAGAAAGGAGATGATGACTCTATAAAGCCTTTTCTTATCCAGAGTGCTGCATGGAGTTTTGGAAAAGTCCACTCAGTCAGACATTTTTATTTGCTCTGCTTTAGTTTTCAATTGATGTAACTCTATTCCACCTTTCAGGTGTTATGAAAGAATTGAATGAGGGCATTAGAGTGAGCTGGCACATGAATTTTGGGAGGCTAAGAACCATGCAGGAGATAACATTTTAATTAGTACCTGACATGGCCAGAATGTCACAAGGGACGTTACTCCCACAAGCTTCCTGCCTGGCTATGACAGTCCCCCACCATCATTACAGTGTGGATGTATTTAAAATAAAACTCCAGGCTTCTTGATCACCTGGCACAGATGAACTTTCCAGGGTTTCACAATTAATGTGAGCACAAAAGGAAGTAGCAGTGAGTACTAGGAAAGCAGATGTACACTTTGCCTCCAGCGCTGGAGCTCTCAACCTTCCTTCACACAGTTCTGNTGTACACTTTGCCTCCAGCGCTGGCGAGGGAGCTTTGTAGCTCTCAATCTTCCTTCACACTGTTCTAGCTGAGCTTTGTGTTTTAAATGTGCCATTTTAAAGAAGCTTCAGATCAAAGCCTATTTCATCTTCCCAATAACTCAGCTGCTCCTGTAATCATCTCAAAGTCTGAACTGCAGGAACTTGGCGTCTGCTGCTGTATGTATAAGACAAGGCAAAACAAGTGACAGAAGGATCAGAGGTGGTTATCAGCATAGGTGTCAGTGCTGGGGAAGAATAGCCATTGAGTGCCAGAAATGCAGTTAGACAAACATATCCACGCAGAGCTTTGTCAGGAAGTGTTGGTGACTACAGGGGCAATTTTACATGTGAGCTGTTCATTGATTGGACCAGCAAGGCATGTTTGGAATGCACTACCTTTCCTTATAGTAACAGCAAACAATCCATTGCTTTCTACTTCATAAAATTATTGGCATAATACTTTATATTTTATTGTTATAAGAAGTTGCCTGAGGCCTCAATGAAAAGAGCAAATTAGAGCATTACTCCTTCCAACCACGAACAGTGAAATATATTTATGAAGGCGATTATCACCAGAGTTGCATCACCAGAATATCACATATAAAACACTTGGGAGTCATCTACAAGTCACCCAGATGTGTGTATGTTTATGTGTGTCTGTGTGGAGTTGGATTGGAAGTGGAAGGTTAGCACAGCCCTGAATTTATCTTGATGCTTACTTTCAAACCAGCTCCTGCAGCAGCAGTTTCTAGAGCACTATTCTGCATTTCTGGGAGCAGATCCACGTCCTTAGCCCAAAAGATGCTACATTTTTTTTTAACTGCCTATTTTAATAATCCACACACATGTGGACACAATTATAGCAGGGTGAAATAAGATGGTCACTTACCTACAAGAAAATGTCATGATGTTTGTCAGAGAAAGCATGGTTAAAATGGCATTTTCTTTTTACAAAGCATGCAAAATACAAAGATAATATAAAAATTAGTACTTGGAACAAAAGATCTCCTGTCAACCTCCATGCTAAGGTGCATTTATGTCAAACCTTTTTAAGAAGTGTTGCCACATTGTTTTTAAATATGTTTTACCATATAAAAATTTTGTTGAGTTAGTCTTCAAAAATACAAAAATGAGAGTTTTTTCCCTTCTGAATTGCTGAAATAATGCCTGTCCTACTTCCAACTGGAGGAATAGATCACTATTGGGCAATGTCATTTAGGTTCATGCTATATGATGTTTTAATCAAAACTAGATGGACTTGTCCTCCAGGCTCACAGGACAAATGACTGGACCATTTGTTACCCCTCACATGTGCTACCAACAGAGCTGGTTTCTGCTTGTGAGCCACGCAGCAGGCAGAGCTGGATTCCAATAACACATCCACTACCTCTTGTTGCTCAGGGGATAAAAAGCATCTCAATCCATAGGCTCTCTTGCAAAAGTTTTGTGTTTCCTATTAAGGTTTTATGGCTGGTCACCTCATCCACAACCCACTGATTCTGGTCGCTGGCAGCACATTTGCATCCTTAAGCAGGTCATTAAAAAGTAGTGGCATGTAAGCTGGAGATTTAATTTGCATGAGAAGAACACTAACCTCAGTAACTAAATAGGCATTTTTTTTAAAGCTCCAACTTTTTTTTTTCCTTTTTGTTATTTCTCTGCACTTGCAGTTTCTTTCCTTCTACAGTGCAGAAACAGTTGAAGTTGTTCCACCTCTCAGAGGTGCATCCCTTTGGCAATCAGGGCTCCTCAATCTCCGCCTAAGAGACTAGTTAGTATTATGTAACAATAAAATGAACCCAAAGAAGCAGTCTCTCCACATGTAATTGGTAGGAATGTAGTACTATTTGTAAGAATTATTATTAGAATAAGAACAGTAGGAGTGAGAAGGCAACAGACAGATGCCAGAGAGATGACGGGGAGGTCAAATGACACAAAACCTTTTGTACACATTCTGTGAACCCGGCTGCATACTTTGCTTGTTGGGAAATTGTGTAACATATCACTGTAACTTGTTCCTGGGCAATGTGGACTTCTTGTTTGTCACACAGTGCCAGAATATTCCAGCAGCAAGGGAGATACTTAACACAGTCCTGCAGGAATGTGCTTCCTAAGTATTAAGTTTTGTTTAGAATTCACTGCAGTAGGAGTTCTGAGGCTTGGGGTTTTTTTATTTTGTTAGTGGATGGAGATTTTACAATGTTTCTTTGCTAGGCTGGAGTAAAAATGGGATGTGATTCAGTATTGATTTAATCTCATACATCTACAGGTAAGTTCAGTTTTAATGTTGATTTCTATCACTAAGTACTGTTGAAAGTCCCTATCTGAAAGAGTGAAACTAAATATTACACTGCTAATTTTCACCACCGATGTATATAGATTAGTATCTGTAGAGATGCAAAAGCCCATAACAAAAGCAGGCCCATAAAAGCCTGAGCCTTTCCAGCATGCTAATGGCTTTCCATTAGGTCAGATTAGTGCTTTCTGCTTGGTGAAAATAGGTATTTAGCAACAGTGCTTTCAGTTTGTGAGGAATAAATAACTGCTGGACCAAGTGCTTCACCCTTGGGAATAAATCTGCACTTTAGGTGGTTGTTAATAAATCACTTCTGGAGGATAATTTGTCACATCAGCAGATGCAGATCTGAGGATGTTGTGTCCAGCAGCTCTCACATCCTTCTCCCACTGTGTTCTCATTGCTGAGCCTCAGAGCAGAGACAGATTCTGCCCCTGCTCAAGATCCCACTACCACCTCAGGGGCAGGGACTGTGCTCTGGGGTCAGGTTGGTGAGCTGAGTGTTACCCAGCCTTCCTCTCCATCCCAACCTGCTGCTCTCAGAGTGGGCTGTGAGCAGATCATCAAAGCCATCAGCAAGGAAGGATCCAGGAATTAATGTTACAGGAGGATTTGGTATCAGATGGCTGCTAAAGCAGAACCTTTGTTGCCATCAGTAAAATAGCGAAGGTAAAGAACTGTGGGGTGTTTTCTCTTTAAAAGGTGTAGGAAATTAATTGGAGCCAGGGTCTCTTATCTTGGAGAAGATACACACCAGTGAAAATGCCTATTTACATGTGTGTGCACTTGGGTCTGTTGTACAGCTTTAAATGGTTGTGACAGTTGACTGGACAGGTTTCAGTCGATGGAGAGGGACTATGGAGAGGTTCCTCCCTTGGTGATTCTCTTCAGCCTGGATTTTTAAATCAGTGCTTCAAGTCATGTCAATATCCATATTGTTTGCAACCACGGTGTTCTCTCCTTATAAATCTTCAAATAGCAAGAGACCCGTTATCACATCCATTCCTCCTACAGCCCTGTTCTTCTCATCTGAGAAATGTGACTTGAGACTTCTATTAATAGTGGAGAGGTACATTTGCACTGCACTTTTCATGAGGAGGGTTCTTACAAATGCTTTATAACTTCTACTAATGTAAATTTATATGTAAGGATCTCAGATGAGGGGCTCCTCAGAGCTATGCTTTCTAATTGTTTGATGTACAACTAATGGGCCCTACCACCAGAAATAAAACATTGAGTGCTCAGGTTCCTGGATGCCAGAGCACTGACTTTGTTTGTATGAGACTCCTGCCCTCTGAATGTCAATCCACTTTGAAGTGCCCCAAATGTGCCCCAAACCAAACAAATTCAGAATGATTATATGCCTCTGATAATGTTCAAATGAAATAAATAAAAATGGAATACGGTTCCATTGGGTAGAAAGGCAGGATATTTTTAACCAGGCATGATAGCATTAAAATAAAATTTAATACAAGAAATGTAAAATAAAAGGATACTTCCTCTATTATAATGTGCAGGAGAATGTAAGATTGAGGGCATTAAATGGTTGAATAGAAATTTAACTGAACTTTGCATTAAAGTTTTGAAGTCCTGTCCAGAAATTTATTATTCACTCCATATTAATAGCAAAGTTGGCTCCTGTTTGACTCACGAAACAGTATTTATTCTAGTGAAGAAAGACTGCAGTCCTACGAGAGAACCTCAACATCATACTCACTGTGGAATCATCCTTAAGCAGCATACTTGAGGAATATCTCAATTATTCACAGAAAAACTATCCAGAATGCAGAAAACTCCTGTTCTGGGCTTACTGTCAATCATGCCTCAGATCAGATTCCAAACGAAATCTGCAGGGTTTGTGGTCAGCAAAAACAAGAGCCATAAATTCACCCAGGGTCCACTCTCAAACACTGCCCTCCAAAAAAGCTGTTTCTCCACATGGCTGAAGTTACAGACATGGAAAACCCGTGATGGCTTTATTACAAATGGCATTTTACAGACTCTGACGTGTTTGATTGGCTCAATTATAGAGAGGAGTTGTTTCAAGTCTGATTTACCATGAATTACTTCTGTTTACCATTAATTAATTACTTCTGTCCCCCCTATGCTGTGCATTCAATCCTGGTTTGTATTGCAATTTAAAAGCATGGATTCCAATTACCCCAGTCAATGTAGTTTCCACCAAATGACCACTTTGTGAGATTTATTTTGGAGACTTTATTTGGCCCTGAGGAGTGCATCCAGCAGGCTGCTGAGGCTGGGAGGGGAGGTGAGTGTGCTCCTTGTTCCTGCCCTCCATACAGGATGAGTTTGGGAGCAAATTTAGTGTCCCTCAACGCATTTGGCTTACTTTGGGCTGCTTTGGTGTCTGGCGTTGGCTTTGTGTTTGGAAGCACACCAATCTGAATCAGGAAAATGGCTCTAGAAGGTATTTACTTTATTATTATTTCTTTTTCCTGGGCCTTGACTGTGAAGCTCAGTGTACCTGTCCAGAAGGAACAATGAGGGGTCAGGAAGACACAGGAATGGATGTTTGTAGTCCAGGGTTCCAGCCTTGGCCTCCTAAAAGTGACATTTGCCACAATGATTATTTAGTAACTATCAGGTTTGCACAACAAAACTATTGCTACTCATTTCTTGGATGAATGAATCCTCTTTTTTTTTTTCACCCAACTTGGAAAGATAAGATAGTTCGCCATGAGTAAAAGGTAATGTTAATTCAAGTGAGAAAATAAAGTGGTAAGCTTTTTCAGCAAGGTAGGCCACTTTACAATTAGTATTGCATTGTCTTCCATTTGTTTTACATTATTGGGATGTTTTGTTTAAGACTTTATTTTTCCTTGCCTGGACTCAGCTTTAGAGGGATAGTGATCTTCATATTTTTATCTTTCACAGGAAAATTTATCAAACTCTTTCAGTGTTACAGAAAAAAAAATGGGAAAATATTTCTTTTTCTCCCCCCTCAAATTTAGAAAAGGCTATAATTTATATTTTTAACTTAGTCCTGTCCCAAACTAAAGTGTGAGAAAAAACAAATCCTCAGAACAGCCATGACATATCAACAAGTTCCTTGTCATTGGAGCAGTGAGTTTAACTTGGGAAAGCTGTGGGACTCAATTGTTCTTCAGTAAGGTGGAAGGAGGAATATTATAATGTGCAGTGAGATGGAGAAGACTTATTGTGACTATGAAGGATGTCTGCCTTTGTGGCATAAAATCTTGCTCTGTATTTCAAGAAATGTCATTTAAAATGTAGAACGAGTGCACAGCAGGAATAATAAAATTGCCTGAGCATGTGAATTTTAAGCACTAAACATGATACAGAAATAAGAATATTTTTTTTGACAGAAGCTTGTGGCTAATGCAGCTTTCTTCCCTAAAAATATTTGCTTCACCTGGACATTAATCTCTTGGCAGAAATTTCAGGGAAAATTAGATACTTCTCAGTAAAATTTATAAGAGAATAGATGTTTTACCTAGATAACAAAATGGAATTGACAACCTTCAGAGGTGGTAGAGTCTCACTTGCAGTAGAACTAGAGCAACATAACAATTTTTTTCTGTGTATAATAAGTATATATATTTTCTATTACTGTGATAATAGCCTTATACCAAGCCAAATGTGGTTATAAATTATCCCTAGCATCTTTTTCAGTAGCATGTCTAGGCAAGGATGTCCCTCCTCTCCATCTATTTGAGTGATATTTGTCTCTGAAATCCTAAAAGGTGAAAACATTTAAGTTGAATAGTCACATAGCTCTAATTGCCAACCAGCAGGGAGCTCTGCCTGGCACTTCTTCCATCACCAATCGTGTCAGCTTCCAAGGAAGTACTTGAGTGCAATTTATAATTCATAATGACTTACATTTTCTTTTTAGCTTGCATCCTTTTCCCTGACCTTCTCTTTTTCCTTCAGCGCTCTTAATGAGGAGAACTTTACAACCATAAACACAATTTTTCTAATGGACTCTCTGGGGGGGAGAGGCTTTTCCCTGGTGCTCCTGACTCAGTGTGGTGCTTTGTTCTTTCCTAGCTTGCACAGACAAAGAGCTGAGGAATCTGGCCTCGAGGCTAAAAGACTGGTTCGGTGCCCTTCACGAGGATGCAAATCGTGTCATCAAACCCACCAGCTCGGAGACGGCACAAGGCAGTAAGAAAACCCCTTTCCCACTGAACCTTGGGTGTTGTAGGAGCTTCTGAGCCTGAGAGAACTGAACTGAGCACTGCTGTTGGTGCTGCAACATCCTGTCAGGCAGGTCGCAGTGACCTTAGACCTGACCCTGCAAAGAAATGCTGTTTTCTGAAGGAGCTGCAGCCCTTCTGTCCTCTCTCTGGCCCAAACTGCTCTAAAAACTGGCAGTCGGAGACAGAGAGACCTTCACAAGTTAATCAGGCAAATAACTGTCTGAAGGCCATGGAGATCACCTCCATAGAAGTGACTGAAACTGCTCAGGGACTTTTCTCAAGCACTGGGATTAATTAATCTGGTGTAGTTTGTGTCTGTACAGTTAAATTCCATCACCCTCCAATTCAACATGGCTGCATTCAAATCATTTCTTGGGGTTGGACTTAGGTCTCTGCTTAGCCACCAGTTTTATGGCCAAGCATTTTCTGCCACAATGTCAGTGTTACAAGATGAAAATATGGCATACAAACATAGGGAACGTTATGCCAATGTTGGAAAAAACTCACTTCGATTTTACTTTAAAATTTCCTGCCAACAGTTTTTGTAAGGGAAAGAATAATTAGAACATCCATATTTGAGCTGTGGAGCTAGAAGAGTTAAATGGTCAAGAAAGCTGGAGCCCATTGTGTCCTACATGTTTAATAACACCCGCTTTGCCTCCTTTGATGCTTTTTTTTTTAAAAAAGGAGAAAATGAACAGTCTAGAGGACATTTACTCTCTGTGGGTTAAGCCAACATGACTGATTTTGATGTCATTTAGCCACCAGGGAGGGGAAAGATTCAGATAACAGCATTAAAAGAGGTCATGCTCATCAGAGAGCAGATGCAAATTCACTTTCTGTGAGGACTCATTAATTCTTTTAAACAGTATGTCCCAAAACATGTGGGCCCTTGGGCTGCAAAGTAGGATGCACAAGTTTTGTCGAGGTGTGTGCCTCACTGTCACTTCACTGATTCTCTGGGATCAGCTGTCTAAAGCTGGGGCCCAAAGCCAGAATTTGAAGAGTCCAGTCAGCTGCTATTTTTATGGCTCTTTTCACCTGGTGTCCCTGTAGAGTGACACCACAGAGGCTACAGGGGCACTAGAGCAGACCCAGCACATCAGGGTGGGCATTTTCTGTTGGTTCAGGGCTCCACAGCCCCTCTCTTTTGTGCTACATCTGAGCTGGGGTAGCAACAGATTGCCTCTTCCTAAAGAGACAATATATCACAGGTTATATTGCTCAAAATATAGTCAAACACAATAATTTCACCACACATCTTAAGACTGTGGTGAAACAAGTCATGTTCTGTGTAAATGATCTTTTTTCATGTGTCCCTTATTTTGCATAGTATTTACAACAAAGTCAGTATCTTTAAAATCATATGTCCCACTTATTTCTGAAGCAGTGCTCCAAAAAAAGATATTCTCATGCACAGGATCTGAACCACAGTGCAAAAAGCAATTGGATGTACAGCTAATCGTGGCTTCCAGATGTGACTTCATTTCAAACCCCATGACAGAAAGGCTTTGAGGCTTTAAACTTTGTTTGAAGTCTTTTAGACCTAGAATCACAGGAAATCTCATTTTATCAGATTTGTCAAAAGGATGTTTTCGTGCAGATGATTCTTGACATCTTCATGATGACCTTGCCAGAGCCCAAAGACCAAATACAATCCTAAAGGTGTTGAGTCTTTTTTTTTTTTTCTCTTTAAGCAGTTTCAGTGAGAAAAACATTCCTGGTAATTCTGCAGTGTTTGCTCTGATTCACAGAGGAGCTGTTATCTCTTTTTAGCTTAGTTTGATTCCTGGCAGCTTTTATTTGAAAGGCTGCCTGATGATCTTAAACACTTGGTCTCAACAATGTTCATTTTTAGACTGTTGACTTAGTTTGGCACATTCTCTTATTTTCTTCTAAATCAGTTTAAAAAAAAAAAAAAAAGAAACTTTGTGAATTTAGATGCCTAAGCCATTTTTGAATTCCACAAAACTTGGGCTTGTTTTTTCTTTCTGAGGTTTTGCAACAGCATTCATGAATTAATCTGCATGTGCCAAATGCTGCAGCTCACATTCTCTCTGGTGCCACGGAAAATACTCACAGGGTGAGGACAGCAGTGTTTGGCTCTCTCCAAGTTCAAACATTTGTAAAAATGAAACACCTTAAACAGGGCTCAGAATTCAAAGCAAAGTTCACATACCCAAGCTGTAGAAAGGAATGCCTGTGAATCCTGCCAAACAGGACACGCACAGCTCTGGAAAGACGCTCTGATGTGCACGTCACCCTTTTTATGGCTCTGCATGTATTACCCTCCTCACCACACACAGCACTTCATTAAACTGAACTGGCTTGGTTGTGCCTGCAGAGTTTGAAAAGGCATGAACATCCTCAAAGTAATCCATTTTGGATGTGCCCCCGTGGCAGTAAAAGGAGCAGATGGGGGGCTGCCGTGACTGCGATGACTCGGACACATCGGCTGTCCAGAGAAGGTCTTCCAGCAGAGATTTCTCTGTGCTGCATTCATTTTTCAAGATGTTAGTGTGAGTGTAAATAAGCATTTTGAGTGTATTATGTTCACCCCCAGGTGAAGAAAAAAAGTACACTCCTTTTTGTTTTCTTTGTATCTCTGTTGAAAGGAAAAGGATGAGGGAGATCATTGTGTTTAGATTTCAAACCTTCTTTCCCTGAGCTCTCTGATCCCAGCAAAGCACTGTGGGCCAGGTACTTTGTCTTCTGACGGCTTTGTGCAATTAAAATCTCCTCAGTAAATGATGTAAGAAACTCAGGGACGTGCTTTGACATAGGGAAATAATAAAACTAATTAGGTAGAAAGATCAGATTCAAATTGCTCCTGAGCCTGTTGATAATTCATAACATCCCCGTATTGTATCCAGAGAATCTTCGTGGTTGGAGTGGGTGTTGTTTTTCTTTTACTAGGGATCTATGCAATTAAAGGATTTTTTCTGGGGAACATTTCTTCTCCTCCTTCTTTTATTTTAAGTGATGAGGGAAATTAGGTTAATTATACCCCTGTTAATTTAATTGTAGTATACTTTAATAAAATAAAAATGGCTCATGTAAGTCAACTCTTGAAGGGGGAAAATAATTTTTTCATGCCAGAAGGTGTGTTTATTTTTAATAAGGATTTTCACCTAACGACTTTTTTAAACTTAATTCCATTTTAATTCAGAGGAGGTGGAGTGTTTTATGTGTTAATGGGATGAGAGACTTTTACATGTAGGTCACCAGCTTGATTTCCTTCCAGCTCTGTAGTGAATGAAAGTTGTCAGGATGCTGAACAGCTGTCAGTTGGAAAGAGGAACACCATGGTCTCAGTCCAGGTCCTTGTGAGCAGGTGTCCAAATGAGAGCAGCCACCACCTCAGCTGACATTAATTGGCATCTGTGTTGGCAGCCTCTGCCAAGGAGCCAAGAGGGATGTGGAGCCTGCACCATTCTCCTGCTTCTCACCAAAGGCACTGCAGCACTGTGCTGATGAACAGAAAGATGCAGAAAAGTTCTCACTGAGGTTGCTTATTCTGGGTCTCTTGTGCTGGAAATCCAGTCTGTTAACCAAGCACTGAATTCTTTACAGAGTTACAGTATATGGTTTATTTCATCCAGAAGATTGCATCATATTTATAGATAAGTATATCAAAAGACTCTAAAAAGAAGTAAATTTTTTCAATATCACTTGGTCTCACCAGGCTGGTGGGAGCAGTGACCTCCCAGTGCAGGTAAGTGAAGCCATTGTCCATCAGCTTCCCTGGTTATGCCATGAGTCAGAGCCTGTGTTGCACATTTAGGGCACATTTGGCTTTCACTCCCGGTGCTGGGTGCTGAGAGCATCCAGGATTGTTGGATTTGGGCTGCAGATGGAATGTTGCAAAACATGATTTGTGGGCAGTACCTTTTACCAGACGACAATATGAAGTGGAGCTACTGTTTACCTTCAGTGACATATTGGGGGACAATTAAAGAATTAACTTTCCACTGATAATAACCATCTAGCTGAGGACTTTCTGTCACACCTACCACTTCAGTATTTCAGGACTTCCAGATCACATTGTCTGATAATCTGGCACCGTTTAGTAAACCAGCCTCTTAATAAACCTTATCTGGAACTCTGATCACAAGAGTGAAAGCTCCCTTGTTTATAACAAATTATAATCAAAACCTCTTCAACTAATGTAATTGTCTTCTCAAGTGACCTTTCCCAGCTGTATCTCCCACCCAAGCCTCGTGATGTGCCACAGAGCAGCTCTGTACCCACAGCAGTCACTGCTGGTGATTTGC
Source organism: Illadopsis cleaveri (assembly GCA_013399915.1). NCBI lineage: Eukaryota > Metazoa > Chordata > Aves > Passeriformes > Timaliidae > Illadopsis > Illadopsis cleaveri. The sequence goes on along the minus strand of VXBB01000328.1, from coordinate 750,369 downwards.
TCACTCAGGTCTGTGCAGAGGGCAGGCTGGTGGTGTGTCCCCATTGCACACACAGGTGGAGTTTTCCTGGAGGGAGGAAAACAAGACTCAGAAATCATCTACAGGCACTGTCAGAACAAGTTCTTTCCAGGTTCTGCTCCTCTCTGTGCTGATCCCTGCCAGTTAAGAGATGACCTTTAGAGATCCATTGGGGCTGAGCAACACATACCATACTCAACTGATCATATAACACACCTTGCAGTTACTCATCTTTTGCAGCAATAAGTGCCACCATGGTGTGTAAAGTCCTTTGCCAGAGAGAGCATCTGTGCAGAAAAAGAGCAGAGATTGGAAACTGACTCTTTTTCTCTTGAAAACTTAAACTGGGATAGCTGGAGCTGATCCCAGCTCCACCATGCAGTTGAATGATCCACCTCTGCCTGTTTGACTACTTTTAACCTGCCCTGGGGTGGAGAATCTGGCACCATACACCTGCACAGGGCAAGACTATGTGCCCTGCTGCTGTTGCTCTGTAAAGGCAAAGGTGAGGAATCTTAAATCCTTTCACTTGACAAAAGATTGCACAGTGGCCAAATCCTGCTTGCCTTCTTCAGATGACTTAAATAATGGAAGTCAATATTTCTAATTGCTTCAGCAAGGCAGGCAGCTCCCCCCTACATCTATTCACACAGCCTTGTTCTTTTTCACTGTGCTCAAACATGATTAGATAATGTTATGGGAGATAACAGCATAAAAATGTGATGAAATGTTCAGCATGATTTCTCTCTTCCCTGCCTGAGCTGCCTCTAGCCCTGAGGAAATGGCGTTACCTTCTTCCTTCCTTAGAGAAACATGTTTTATGAATGACACAAACCTTCCCATTAGTTAACCTTTCTGATTGTCTCTCTGTGTCACTGACAACCTTCAGCCACAGCTGCATACAAAAAACACAGCTTCCAGCAAAAAGCCCTGCTCTCCTTTGGATTAATGCCTAAAATAGCAGGTAGGCTGCAGAGCTTGGACAAACTGTCAGCGTGATTCCAGCAGCATCTCAGCTTTCACTTCAACAAAGCAGCATCGTGCAGCAAATAAAGGGACACCTACAGCAAATAAAGCTAAGCTTAACCTCTTTCAGTGAAAGTTGCAGCCAAAGGAAAAAGCTCATCAGGCTTCTCTGTGTGGCCCAAAGCAGAGTGAGCAGTGCACAGGCAGGTTATTGCTCACAGCTGGAGCAGTGTGAGCACCAGTGGCCTGGGGTACCAGGAGCCCTCTGTCCCTGCAAATCCCCAGCTCATGTTTCTGAGTCCTGGTTGAAACCAATCCCCTTGTTATCAGATTTATTATCTCTGCATTACAAATATACTTCCTCACATTGTAGATAACTTGGAATTTAGTCTAAGCATTGAAAAAATACCATGACGGTGTGGATTTATAGTGCCCCATGCCACTGTTTTTCTGGAAACTGCAGGATACTGGAAGGTGTATCTCATATACACAGTGGGGATCTATATGTATGACTTGGGCTTTCTGTGATAACCACTGCTGCTGCAGCAGTCTTTGAAGAATCTGGGCTATTAAAATGAATGATGGTGATGGTTTGCCAAAGCGCTGGAAAAGCAGAATCCTGTACTGCTGCAGAGTCCTGGAGGCTGCAGGAAGGAGTGGTGCTGGTACAGCATACAAGAGCATGAGCAGCTCTGTGCAGCTCCAGTTAAAGCAGTGCCCTCCCTCAGAGTGGTGTAAGGAACAGAGACATCACCTCTTCTCTCCCCCTGCTTCCCCCAGACGGCTCACAGTCCAGATCAAAGCAGTTTGTTGTCACAAACCACACAGACAGGCCTTTGAAGAGTGAAAGGCAAGGATGAGAGGTAGAAGGTGAGAGCACAGCAGGAAAGAATTTGATCAGGCAACTAGAGAGTCTGGGAAACAGGATTTAAATTGCATTCAGATTTAGTCTAGTTTGAAAATATGGCGGATGCAGCCTTTTCTCATCACATTTCAGTTTCCTGGAACCAGGCCAACCCACTTGGACTGAGGACTGAAAAAAAAAAGGCAAGGAAGAATTTTTTGAGTAGAAATAACTATGAATTCCAGAAACCAGTTCTGAATCTCAACCCTCTCCACCCCACAACTCCCATAGAGTGTGAGTAGTGCTCTAGTTTGTAGCTGTGCTTGGGCTTTAAGCTTTACACAGTCAGTTCAGTCTTAGGATTTTCTTCTGCTTTGGGCAAGTCAGCTCAGTGTTCAGAGTCCAGCCAAGAAAAGAAAAGTTGGCAAGGCTTCACCTTAGCAGTGGTTCCTGTGCCGGGGGCATTCCGGGGTTCAGCTGGGGAATATTTGCCTGTCTTTTTACAGGATTTGACACCAGCATCCTACCAATCTGTAAGGACTCCTTAGGCTGGATGTTCAACAAACTTGACATGAACTATGACCTGCTGCTGGATCCCTCGGAGATCAGTGCCATTTATCTGGATAAGTACGAGCCATGTGTCAAGCCACTCTTCAACTCCTGCGACTCCTTCAAAGACGGGAAGCTTTCCAACAACGAGTGGTGCTATTGTTTCCAGAAGCCGGGCGGTGAGCTGTGCCATTTGCAATACAAACAGGAGCTCTTTGGCTCTCCCTGTGTGTCAGGGCTTGCCTGCAGAGATTGGGCATTGGCAGGCAGGTGTGTTAAAAAGCCCTTTTCCCCAGCACCAGTCAAGGGCATTGCGGAAGCATGTTTAATGTCATAGGTGAACTATATTAACATCCCTTGATCATTAAAATAAACAAAAGTAGTAAGTGTCAGTGCACACGGTCTAGAAATAAACTCTGTTGCTGACAGGAAGCTCAAGAATTTACTATTTTATTAACACAGAAATTAGCCAATTAGCAAGTCATAAATCAGAGAGCTGGCATGATGTCAGTTTGGTGAAAAGAGAGGTAGAATGGTTTAACAATTAAAATGGCCCCCAAACACTATTCTCAACTACAATGTGTAGCCTTTTTTTTTTTTTAATTAGTGGAGCTAATGACATAAATTTGTTTTGCAGTACAGTACCAGCATATGGGCTTCTCTCAGTCCCAGGTGTACAGTAGCCTACATTTCATGTCAGCAGTGAAGCCAGTCATTACAGAGCCTGTCCCGTGCCATCTGGAAACTGATTCTTATACATTATATTTTAGGTCTTCCTTGCCAGAATGAAATGAATAGAATTCAAAAGCTAAGTAGAGGGAAGAGTCTGTTGGGTAAGTTCGATTACTTGCTATTCATTTACTCAACTAATTAAAGCTTCTGTGATTATTGTAACTTTATATGCAGTAATGGTTTTTCAATTAGACTAATGTTTTGAGTCGGGAATATGCAGCACCGAGCGTAGGCCTGACACTATGAAATTAAACAAATAATGAGATAGCAACACACAGAACAGGTGTCAGCATGGCAGTGGGTTCAGAAGTAATTTACAGCTCTCCAGAAATGCAAAGCCTCGTCTGCACAGAGCTTCATACTGCCTTCATCACCTCACAGGTCAGAGTATAAGTACTGGGAGGCTGCTTGATACTCAAGGCTCCTGTTTTTGAGGGATGACTGAAGGTGCACAGCCAATGCATTCCTGTTCCCTTCCAGTTATGGTGCAATGCAGGCTTTCCTTGGGGTTCACTCTTTAAATTATTTCAGTATTTTCTGTGTGTATGAAAACAGGAATTCATATCATCTCATTTTAGGCAGCCTGCAGGATGCTTCATGCTGTAAGATGTGGTCATGCCTGTCCCCCTCTCTCGTGCCTGTTGGGAGCCTGAATTGATTCATGACTTGCATTCCTCTGATGGATATCTAAAATTAGGTTAAATAAATCCCCATCTGGCATTTTCCCAATTAATTGCTAAAAAATCAGGTTGCTGAACTGAAAACATTTCAGGTGACTAATTCCCTACCCTAGAATCACCCAGTGATGTGTATCCTGACGTTCATGTGCTGGTGTTTTACCAGAACTTGTGTCCCAGCACATTTGTGCACACAGAGCCCAAGCCCTGAGGCACATAAGGATGGATCAAAGCCCCCGTTAACAGCAAGCCCTGCACTTCACCCTTGAGGAGGATGGCTGACCTCAGCCCCAGCTGTCAGCCCCATCAGGGAGAGCATGTCAGGTTCCCCCAGCATCAGCAGCTGCAGCTCAGGGTGTGCACAGGGTCAGCCCTGCTGCAGTGCTGCTCACAGCCTGGTGTTCCTCCACACTCAGCAGCAGAGCCTGCACACAGCTCAGCTCTGCCAAATCCTGCCACTCCCACATGCCACTGCCATTTGGGCTCAAGGTTCAGGTGCCTTGTGAACAATCCCAACCTGGATTCATTGGTTTCAATTAAGAATAAACATTCCTAAAGGCTGCAGGGACGGTGGTTTAGATCCATCATCCTTTCATAGCAAGTTCCCATGAAGATTAAGATGTTTCAGGGTTACAGCTCCTGCTGTTCATAGCTGTGGGAGCAAAGTGAGGATTGATCACTCGGGGTATGTGTGCTCCATTCAGTAAATATTCTGCATTTGTGTGCAAAAGAATGTTGTGGCAGAGGAAGTCACAGTGTTCTCTGTCTCATGGGTGTCATGATTTTCAAAGCCACCTAAAAGAGTAAGAAGCCCAGCTGTTAATAGATAGCTTTGACTATCCCATATTTATTTTGTGCTTTGCTGTTATGTTCTATGTGCAATAAATGTCATCTAGGTTGAAACATAAGTAGTTTATTCTGGTGTGTGGGAAGAATGATGCCTGGGTTGCAGGTAGTTCAACATGCAGGTTGTTGTAGCACATGTCACTGGGATCTGATCACAATAGCAGGAGTAAAATGACAAAGTAAAAGCAGTAGGAATGGTCCCTTAGCACAAGTAACTTCTAGTCAACTGTATTTAAAAAAAAAAAAAGGAAGAAGAATGAAAGTGGCGAAGCTCAACAAATCAAGGTGTCAGGCACAGGTTGTTCCACATGCTAGAAGATTATAATATAAAGAGGAACTTTTTGCTTCACCTACCCTGAAAGTCTTTCTGCATAATGACACCTGTCTGGGAGATTTTAATTTGATATCAGAGTTATTTATACAGCAGAAAACATTGTCTTTTCTCTTCACTGACTGAACAATTATTCAAAGGGAAGCCCAAACATATATGTGACTTGTAGCAGTGGTAAAGTTGGAAAAGAGAGATGAATATTTTCAGAGAAACTAATCTTTAATTATTCTCTTTCCTCCTCTGACCCTGACATTGAGAGCACAGCATTTGCAGTAGCCTGGGCAGTAGCCTGAAGAATGTTTTTGTTAACTTGTATCCATTGATAAAAATGATGACTTTTGATATTTCCTTCTCTATATATTTTTTCAAAACACATGACAGTTGCAACAAAGTACTTCAAAGCCATTGCCATTAGATATTTGAATTTGGAGGCTTTCAAATGAAGTCTAGCATCCCAGGAGACTGAATTAAAAAGTAAACAGCACTATTCATCTTTTCCTACCAGATTTATCTGGAGTACAATTAACTGCAGAGACTGTACTTTTAGAGCATGCAACTGTGCAGCCTGATAATGCTTCTCCCACATCACTAAAGTAATAAATTTCTGCTCCCATCACTGTTTTCTCCTGTATCAACCCTGTGGATTCAGCTAATATAACAGCTAATACCAGGAGCTGTGTGCTGGCTAGCACTTAATTCTGACTGGCTTTTACCTGTGTGCTTCACTATCTTCAGCATATAATTATTCTCCTCCTGTTCTCTAAGGAAGGGGAGTATTATATAGATAAGGAAATTATTTTAAAAAAAAAAAAAAAAGATATATAGGTCTGGGTTCATAAAGAGGATACAGATGAAACAATGCTGTTCAAGTTTGTGTGGAATAACTAAACCTTTCCCAGGACACAGGGAGATGGGGAGGCAGGATTCAGTAGCTTGAGTCACTTTGTGGGGAGTGAATCACATTTTGTGGTGTCCAGGCTTGAGAGAAGCACTGCCTGTGCAAGAACCTCTGGGGAGGAAAGCTCCAGATGTTCTGTGATGCCAAACCCAGCAAATGGCCTGTCTAGGAGCCATGCTCCAGGATAGCAGAGCTTGTAGCCAGCTTATTTCTAATGAAGACAGGCTGGTATGTGTACAATTTACAGGGGGAACCATCACATTGTACAACACTTGTTCCCAGCAGCTCTCTATCCTCTCCAGATTATCACCTGCACCTGACACATTGGAGAGGACATGCTGTATCTTCCCTCAGAAGGTTGGCAAATACTGTGACATTAGTATGCAGAGCTAAATATTTAAAGCTCCGGTGTTACATACAAATTGGCACGAATTTCCCACACAGAAGGAAAAGTACCTTCCACTCTTCACTGTGACCCAAAGTGTGAATCTGTTCCACACACAGTTATGTTGGCAGTGAGCCTGGGCCATAATTTATTTTTAAATCTTTTAAAGCTTTTATAGGCGTCATGGAACATTTTCATACCTTACAAGAAACAGTGAAACTATGCTAAAAAGGCCTGTTTCAAAGAAGGAAAAGGTTGCATTGCCGTAGGAAAAGAGAAAGCATCAGACAGTTTAAAATGCAGAAGCTGTTCTCTGCTCACCCTGTAATGCCCCTGAAGTCCCCCCTTTGATCCTGCCCTGGAGCCAGATGCTCATCAGATATAAAAGGGCAGCTCTAGTGACATGGGTACAGCTATGCTGATTTACACCAGCTCCAAGTCAGCACCTGAACACTTTTCCCAAGGTTGTGTGGTTTGATAAACACCTGCAGTGCTTATCAGGGACAGGATATAAGCATAAATATGAAAAAAAAATCTTTCCTAATCATCATTGAAATGAAGTTTTGAATACTCAGTATTAACTTACAAAAACCTGCCAAAGCAAATGCATACATTTGTTATTAAAGCTATTGTCTTATAAATAGTGAAAATGAATCTTTGGTAGTTGCTAGCATGCTTACATTTGTACATGAACATAATGGTGGTACCTATTAGCAACCTTGCTGTAAGATCATGCTTTGACATTATTTAAAATACTCTCACTCATGGATGTGGTCTCCAAAACTGATCTGATACACAAAGATTTCTGCAGATGTTCAAAGGTTTCTCTTCTCGTCTCCCAGACCTGTATTAGCAGCACTCAAACATTAGACAAGATCTGCAGAGCAATGAGTTTGGATATTCAGATTCACTTTGTGTAGCTCTCTGTGTGCATGAGACTGATTGACTTCCACTTT
>VXBB01000328.1:626653-735438 GCA_013399915.1 Illadopsis cleaveri | reverse complement strand
CTTTCTTTTTTCTTTTTTTTTTTTTTTTTTACAAAGCAGGAGTTACTCCCCATCTGAATCAAGTCATTGACCTTCCAAACATTTTCTCATTGTGAAAAATGGAATCTGAGGTGTTCCATTCTTTTAGACACACAAACCAAATGGAATCAGAGTTGTCCCATTCTTTTAGAAACACAATTTTTAATCTCATTTTCTTTTCATATTCCAGTCTATGAAATACTGTTGGGCATTGCTTTATGTTTCTTTTAACTACTGTAGTTAAATCAAAATGTTGAGTTCAGATTTCAGCACAGCTGGGTTTTTGGGTCATTACCAGCCTTTGCTGTGAACACACAGAATCCTCTTTATTTCCTTTGCCTGTATTCTGTACTATTATTTTAAACCAGCTGAAGTGTTTATTTAATATTTATTCCACAGTTTATATTGAAGATGTAAAGTTTATATTTAAAACAACACTGTTTGTTAGTGAATGCTTCTCTTTGCCTCTCCAGCCTAGTCTGTTAGTCTCAGTGTACATTTCTGGCATGGGAATATTTTGATATTAGGAGTTTTGTAGCCTTTTCTCCCTCAAGCAGCAACTGACGTAGATCTAAGGTCACACCTGGCCCAGACCACCAGGTCCTCAAGCTTCGCTCCCTCCATTTGTTGGCTTCTCTCGCAGTCCCTCCTGTGTCCCATCCTTTCATCCACAGACTGCTTTGTACAGTTACTACACATCAAAAAGCCCTTTCTACAGTAGGTGGGTTTTGGTCTTTTTATACTTTTCTCAATGCTGTTGATGTCTGTTACTGTTCAATGTGTAGATCTGTAAGGAGAGATCCAAATATTACATGTTTCAGTTCGATGTCCCTACTGTAGATGGATGTAGACTATCATAGTAAGTAGAACTGCATAGTAAATTCTGGATGCTTTTTCCATAAGGAGTTAAGTGGAATGTGAGCATTTTGCTACCTTTGGTTAACTGTAAATGCTTAACTGTAGTCTGAAATAGTTGCATTTTTGTCTGTCTCAATAAATTTTAATTTGTCTGCGATTCCTTATTGCCTGTCCTGAATTTTATTAAACTTATGGGATCAAAAATACTGCACTACCTTGAGTCAGCATTTAATCATGCATGGAAATGGATGCTCCTTTATATGTGCTTCATAACTTATACCTCTGTTCAATGCCAGCTGTAATCTGTGGAGTTAATGCAAGGCCTCCAGAAAGCTCTATTTTAGAAGCAGAAATTAAACCAAACAGAATGGAATAACTGTATCAAAATCAGAACTTTTCAAATTATATTAAAATTGATTTTTAAGGAAGTAGCAAGAGAAGAGGGGGAAGCTTTCATTTCTGTTTCCTCTGCAGATGGTAAATTGTCATTTTTTTGGTCTCTTCTGAAGGTATCCAGCGCCATTCCACAAACACAGTCACACTCTGCAGTGGCCATTATCTACATGATAAATGAAGGCAAAATTATATTAAATACAATTGGTGGGAAGTCATCCTGATTTAGAAATACCTGGGTTTGTGTATCTATAATTAAATTAGAGCTCCTCTTTAATATTATTAACCAATTTAAACAGCCAGCATTATTGCAGTGCTAATTACAGAGTTAAAAATGTTATTTCATCACCTTTTCCCTGTATGTGGAATATTCAGAGTACCAGGTGAAAACAGAAACCTATTTTCAGGCATTTGCACAATTGTCATCTCATCAGCTATGCCCTGATGATGTATCTGTCCCTACACCACTGGCAGAGTTGGGCCATTTTGGGTTAAATTTCCTGCATTCGTTAGTTTATTTTTACTATGTGTACCACACATCACTTGCCTTACCTGACTCTGAGAACAACTGGGTTTGCCCTTTGCCAAACCACTCTGAGACTCTTTGAAGTGTTTGATCTTCTCTGCTGAAGTGTCTCAGCTGTTCCAGATGTCAGATGCTCTGTGTGGCACTGAGTGCTGGGAGCAAAGCAAAGAAAACCCAGAGCTTAAAAGGTGTGTGAGTTGCAAATGAGATTTTAGTTGTCAGAAAGGGCTGATGACTGGAGCTCTATTTTTTTTTTTAAATATTCCTTCTAGATTTCAAATTGCCGGCACCTTGCAAGCTTCGTTTTTGTATTACACATGCATAGCTATACATACACACCACTCCCTTCTAATTAGAAATGTGTGTATAAATAGATATATAATACATGCATATATATATATATAGTCTTTAGACACCCCTGGGAGTGGAATATGCATTGGATATTTTGGGATATCCACTTCTGGGAATTCCTTGTATGCCTCATATAAAGTTCAGCTTGTGTTTTATCACCCCTACTTTGCTACTGCCTCCTGTAACAGCTTGTACTGGGCTTATTGCTGTACTTTGGTTTCATACATTAAAATACTCATAGTAGATTATTATATCCCACCTGTCATGTCCTGATAAGCTGCACTGATTTATATTTAGCTTTTCCATTACTCTGACTCCATTTTCCAAGGAGAATCTTGGACTAATTTCCATGAATTCCCTGTCAGGAGATACAGTCTTTGCTTCCCCACTAATACTGAAGAGTGTCTGTGGCTGAAATGTTGCTCCAGCAATAGTAAAGGTCATTTGGGGTTCAAGGTAAAATGTTAGCAGGGACAGCTCTTACCTGGAGGACAGTGGAGTTCCTCCATACCCAAATGCTGTCATTTGCATCCTCAGTAAAATCTGCCAAGCTGGGCAATATTGGGGTGGGGTCATACCTCTGCATGAAAGGAGCACTCAGGACAAAGTTACAAAAATGGCCCTTTTCCCACTGTTTCCCAATATATACTTTCCTTACCTTACTAATATTACTTTGCAAATGAATATAATTTTTGTTTTGTTCTGTGAAAACTCTAATGTGAGATGCATGCATACACTGACACACACACCTCCTCTCTCCCTTGCTCTCTTTTATATCTTCTCTTACAAAATTTTCTTAGCTCCCCAGCAGCTATAAAACAGCAGCATTACAGCCTTCACTGATGATTAGTTTCATTTTTCCTTAAATACTGACAGTCAAAGGGTGAGATATTAAAAAAGAAAAATCATGTCACAACAGCTTTGCCCACTGTACAGCTTTCTGAATAGATTAAAAAGAGGCAGAGAGCTATTAATAAGCTTTTGACTTTCTGAACACTCCCATTTTTGGAATGAGACCAGCTCTTTTAGAGGGGGGAGGAAGCAGGGTGAAGAGATGGTTTCATGTAATCTTGGAAAGAGAAGGAAAACCAACAGATTTAGGTAAGCTGTGAAAAAGGAGGATGGATCCCCTGAGCATGGACAGAGAAGTCCTATCCACTTCTTCTAGGACTGAACCTATTTTTTCTTCCAGTGGAGAATTCCCAGTGATTGGAGCAGCTCAGGATCAGACCATGAAAACCCAGAAACTGCAGAAGCAGGTTCCTGCTCCAGGCTGGGCAATATCCAGTAACTGCTTGAACTGAATCCCTGAAAACTAGGCTTAAAACACACAAATCACACAAACACCTAAAACACACACAGTGGCACTCTGAGAGGAAGGGAAGGGCAAGGTCAGAAGCAAATTCTGATGTTGCAGCAGTGTGTCAGCCCAGCAGTGAGGGAGAGGGATGTAGGGGCTCTGATGTGAGCATTCAGTGGCTCTGCAGTCACCTCCCAGCTGTAGAAACCCCTCTGACAGTAGCCTGAGAAAGAAATACAGTCTGGCAGGCACAGCTCTTGAGTATCAGCTTCTGGCACATATCGCTATAAATTCCTGCAATTCCATGCTAAAGGCTTGGGCAGAGAGAGAGTTTGTAAAGAAAACTTAAAATGCAGGGTCTTTGCCAGGTAGTAACTACCTTTTCTCATCTATAGTTACTCAATAAAAATCATTGCTGGAGCATGACTCTGCTTCCATTCCCAGCCAATACATTTGCAATCTGGCCCTTGAACATGGGAAAATCGACCCCGGAGCATATTGCTAAAGGAAAGGTCCATAAGCACATTGGTTTCAGCTTTGGAAACACATTACCTCCAGAATTATTTGGGGGGGTTGAGAGACTTGCAGGTTTGACACTGATTTTTCTGTATTGAGTGTCACAAATCTGCTTAATGCAAATATATTCGAGTGGGAGTCTGTGTAAGTAGAAGCCCCGACACAGTTTTGCTCCATCACAGATGATGTATCAATTCATCACAACTGCAAAGAATTGACCCAAATAGCTACTAGCCTAAAGTAACATTAAATAAAACAGAGACTGTAACAAGATGTAGGTTTTCACAGATTAATGTAGGCTATTGAAATACTTTGGGTTACAAGGGGCTGTTACAGAAGATCAATATCCCCATTGTTTTTGGTGCAGGTCACGTAGGAATCCAACACCTGCAGTGAGTTTTGGTGGCTGTTAGAGACCCTAAAGCTGCAGCTCAGCCCTGCAGCCCTCCTGGTACAGCAGGAGGAGCTGGGAGGCACATGAACAACAAACACATCTGCTGAACACCTCCCTCACCATGTACAGCACCAGCCAGCTTGGAAAGGTGGGCACTGAGCAGTTACACAGAAGGAATTACCACAGATTTGTTTTGGCAGGCAGGAGAGCCCAGTTTGGCTCAGCTGGCTGTAGTGATGGAGACAAACATCAGGCTGGTTGTTAAACTACCCAAAATAACTCCACTATCCTCTCAGAGCAAGGCTGTAATCCCAGCTGGTCTCCAGCCCAGTTTCCATCCTCTGTTGGAATCATTCTCCCCAACTGGTTCTTCTGTAGGACTTGGGGTTTTTTTTCCTTTTTTTTTTTGTCTCCAAGCCTGTATATTAATTAAGTCTCCACAAAGAGCTGTATCATTGTAGAACAGGGCATTGGATTGCTCATCTGTTTTACATAATTGATTAATTAATTACCTTGCTAATTGAGTCTTGTGAAATCCTCTGTTACAGTGGAGCAAGTGCATGTCCCAAACCATTGCTTGTAGGGCTACATTAAAATCAGGGCATTTGGGGTGCTGAGTCTGCCCCAGACTCTGGTGCAAGTCAGGGCACAGCATTAACCCAGCAGGGCACTTGTGGAGATGCAGAATTAGTAGGTGAGCCTTGCTTTCATCTGTACCCAAAATTTCAAACCTTCTGCCCATTTTTCCTTTCCACAGCTCCTGCAGCAGGTCTTGCTTTGCTCCCTCAGCTCCCACTCACAGCAGCCCCACAGCCAAATTTAGTGACATTTTCTACCACTTTTGGGGAAGGGTGAGTGCCAGCATGGCTGTAAAGGAAAGTGGCAAAGCAACCCTCCCCTCCACTACCTGAAAACTGCACCTTGAGCTCTTCTCAAAGGCACTGCCTTCAACATGCTGTGACCTACATCTTTTCTTGGGAGCCATCACAGCTGAAATAAGGCAGAACGTGATGGATTCTCTGCTATTAAATGGAAATGGACTTTCCGTGGAAATAACCAATGACAATGCTTTGCATTTTAATGTCATTTCTTTTCTTCTTATTACCCCTAGATGTAGAGCATGATGTATTTTTACCACACGATATTGTCTGCAAGCCAGCAGCAAGGTGGAGGTTGCAATCTTTGCCTGAGCACTGCTCCTGAGGGGGCTTTCCAAACAAGCTTCAGTCTTAGAGAGCAGCCAATACTTTCCTTCAAATCTGTCCACTAACAAAACTTTTATTCCAGTTCTGGCTCACTTTCATTTAATGTGACACAAAGCCACAGCAACTGGGGCTGTTCAGCCTGGAGAAAAGGAGGCTCTGGCGAGAACTTAGAGCTTCTTCCAGTACCTAAAGAGGCTCCAAGAGAGCTTGAGAGGGACTTGGACAAGGGCCTGGAGTGACAGGACAAGGGGGAATGGCTTCAAACGGACAGAGGGCAGAACTGGATTAGGTACTGGGAGGAAATTCCTCCCTGTGAGGGTGGTGAGGCCCTGGCACAGAGAGGCTGTGGCTGCCCCATCCCTGGAAGTGTCCAAGGCCAGGTTGCATGGGGCCTGGGGAAACCTGGGATAGTGGAAGGTGTTCCTGCCCATGGCAGGGGGTGGAACTGGATGGGCTTTAAGGTCCCTTCCCACTCAAACCATTCTGTGCTTCTATGATTCACCAAACATTTGGGGGAGTTTGGAGCACCCACAGTGGGCAGGTGAGCAGGAACCTTCCTGTGCTCTGGGCAATGAGTGAGAGATGTCCTGAGACAAAGCAATCATGTTCTGAAACAGCAAATGAAGGTCTGTCATCCCTCACCTTCATTTTCAAGAGTCAGCCATGAAGCCAGGGTATAAATCCACCATCCCTCATCCATCCCAAATCTCCTCAGTCCATCCTCAGTGCTGATCTCTGGCTGCTTTATACTCTCAGCAGCAGGAGCTGAGCTCATCCCTCATGCAGGCTGCATTCCCACTCATGGTGAAGGGTCTTGGCATGGTCTGGTCTTGATGATAATTTAATCCCCAGGATCTGGAAAGGATTTAGGACCTGGAAACAGAGATGGGATAAAATCCTCCGTGGTGAACAAAAAACTGCCTCAATTCGTGCCTCTGCAGAAGCTGAGAACAGTGAGTGTTTATTTTTGAATAGCACAAGGATTCCTGAGATGGGGGCAGGGAAGAAAGAAAGTGCAGCGAATCAAGAGACAAGAGTTAGCCTTCAAAAGCCCCTTCTAAATGGCTAAATCAGGAAGGAAAAATGCCATCCCTTTTTTTTTTAATCTGTTTGGTGTGAGAAAAGCTGAGGGCATCACTCCTGCCAGGATTATTTGTATGTTGGGGTGGAGGAAGGGTGGTATCATGTCTTACTTCCACACTGCTGGTGAAGGTTTTGAGTAATGAATCCAGGGGCTAATCCATCGTGTCTGATAACCTCATGTCTACTTGTTTTCTTCTTAAGGCTTTTGCAGATTTGCTCACACAAGTTTTCCCTGAAGAAGGATCACATTCCAGGCCTGAAATGCTCTGATTATTTACAGTTTGTCACACCATAATTTATATTTATTGATTGTGGCTTTTATTTACATATGTTCATTACTTTCTTATTTTAGTCATTTATCCTGTTATGTCCCCACCCTGCTTTTTCAATTATTTCACATACTCATAGTTTATCAATTATATTGCCAAGATGCATTTAGAGGGAATAATTTGTTTCTAATGTATGATTTTTTGACAGCATGATTTGTTTTCATCTTTGCACTGAATCTTGAGACAACAGTGACTCTAGGGCAGAGAATACAAAGTTGTGGAGCTTTTTCCTCTGAAGAGTTGTGTGCTCACATATGCAACATGCACGTTGCATTGGCAGCATTTGCTGACCCACTCATCAGCTCCATGTTGGTTCAGCTCTTGGTTCAGTTCTCCTCCTCCCAGGGCAGTGCTAGAAACTCTTGGAAATTTGAAGTGCTCCCTTAGTGCTGCTGCCACACCAAGCAGCATTTCTGGGTCACTTTGGAGGCTGCTAAAGCACCTGCAGTGAGCTGGCAGGGTTACTGAGCCTGGCTGGTCCTGGCAGAGCTCAGACATGGTGTTTGCTCCCTTTGGAGCAATCTGTAATGACAAGGATGACAGGCTCTGCCTGCCCATCACTGGGGGTGGCTGGGGAGCAAATGGATCCTTTCTGGCAGAGTGCTGTCATGAAGAGGCTCTGTGCACAGGTGGGCTCTTAATGCACTCGGCTTCAGTCTCGTTAGTCCCTTTGTTTATTAACAGCAGTGAGGGGGTTCTCCTGCTGGCTTTTGCTCTCAGAGCTTTACAGGCTAGCAAGGCAGGAGGATTGGCTCCTCAGGGGTGAGAGCCAAAAAGCACAGGCCCTCCCAGCATCCTTCAAGGAAGTCGCCAGAGTGCTTTCCTCCCTAGGACTCCCCTGCCTTTACCCACTCACTAAGGCAGCCTGGCCTCTGCTACAATGGTGCCTCTCCAAAAAGCTGAAGCAATAACAAACATACTTGCTGGTGTTTGCTCTCTAAGTGCTCTCTATCCCAGGACCAGGGCTTGGCAAGGGCAGGTCAGCTGCCACCCATGCCTGTGTAAGCCACCACAGCACCTTAACACAGCCATGGCACTGTACAGCTCCTTAAGACAGCTGAGTGCAGGGGATGTGCTGGAAAACACTTGGCAGTGTTGATCCATCACTTTTGCCTTCCCTCCATGCTCATTAGCTGCCAGGGATGAGCCAGGCTGAGCTCTGGCTCTCTAGCACAAGGTCTCTCGTGATTCCAGCATTCCCCAGGAAATACTCAGCAATATTAAGCTTAAATTTACCATTCTGCAGCTCCAAGCAGTGATAACACTAACCATGCTCCCAGTTTTGGTCTCATCCCATGACCAGAGGAGAATGAGGGAAGGAGAAAGGACTGCTTTGGGTAAGAGGCTCATTTTCAGAGCCATGGCACATCAGGAAGGGAGCGAGGAGTCTGCTGGACATGGCACAGTGTGCACAGCAGTGCCAGCTCAGCCCAGAGAAAATCTCTTCACCCTGGCATTCTGAGGCCTGATATTCAGCAGAAATTCCTCTGTGGTTGCAGTGCCACAGCCTCAGACCCATTTTCCTAAATGGTTTCTGTCACTGAACCCATACTGCTTCAGAATGTTTTGTTCCCTTGATCCAATTTATCGTGCCCGGGTTGAAGGGGAGGATTTATGGTAACAAGGTCTGAAGCAGCCATGTCAGACAGCTCACTGCTGAAAGCAAATCAGGCTCCTTCTCAGCAAAGCCCCAGATAACTGGGCACTGCTGTACCAGTAACCAGAGATGTTGCACTCACCTCCAGGCTGATTTTTTAAAAAAGCCATCTAGAAGAGCCCTGGAAGGGCTGGGGAGTAGCACAAGAGATGTGGAATGGTGAGACAGTGGAGGTTCATGGAACCTTTTTTTCTGTCTGGGACAGGTGAAGGTTGCTGGGTGGGTGTGGTGCCCTCATGGAAGCGGCTGAGAACATTTGTCTTTAAAGGTCAGAAAGGTCAAATCTGCCCCCGCTGTTTTCACATGTGACATTCTTCATGTCCCTCCTTTTCCTCCCTGCCTCTGCCTTGCTGCCTGCAAAGCCCTGCCTGAGTGTCTCCATCCCTGGACCAGGACAGACGGCTCCCAAAAATTTCTTGTCAGCCAAGAAACAAGGGCTGAGCTGGACCTCCTGAGTATCCACCCCCAAAAGACACAGACCTTGCAAGATGCATTTCAAAACTAAAACATTTTGTTTTTTCTAACCTGAATGCTGCATTCATGGCTTGTCAAACCCATTTCAGTGAGCAATTCATTTCTGAAGTTTGAAACTGTCTTTCAAAAAGTCTATTTAAGTAAATATTTGGAGAAGATAAGAGGTAGTAAGAATACAACTCTGAAAGTATTTATGTACAGAAATCAAAGCTTTTCACACTGAATTCAATAAGCTAGTTTTATAGGCTTCTGAATTTGGAGTTTGTTATACAAAATTGGGAGGCAGAAGAAAATTTTGTAGGATTTTATAGGAGTTTGTAACAGAGAGCGTAATCACTTTTCAGAGAAAAAAGCTGTAAATGTCTAACAGCTTCATATAATAAAATTCCAAATGGGACATCAGATGGGATGTTTAATTTCCAGATTGGATACATTACAAAAAGGTCATTTCAGTTAAAAGAAATGTATTCATTCTTTGTCCAGGGCTGTAAATCAGTGCAGCTCTACTGAAAGCATCTAATTTAAGGAGAGGGATATGGGTAGGACCTGACCTCTATTTTTTTGAGTCAAAAGGAATCACAGGAGATTCACTGTCATCCCACAGTGCTTATGAAAGACACTTTGAACCTTTGGCCTTTTTAGGGTCTGAGTGAAACATGTATTTTTTAAAGGCAAAGCTACCACATGAAAGACGCCTGCAGTTCCCAACAGAGTGGAGTGGGTTATGTCTGTGTGGGATTTGGGGGATGTCTCTGGGGTGCAAACACAAGCCCCACCTTCCAGCATCCTTAGGACTCTCTCCCAGACTGTCTGCTTTCTTTGAAATTGGTGCAAATCCAGCTGAAAGCAGTTCAGATCTGGCAGGGAACCTGGCAGGACCAACTCCAGCACAGCAGCTCCTGCACATCCTGGGCTGACACGGAGCAGGACAAAGGATCTCACTGGACATGGGAGTGCTCAGGCTGTAAATGCACCACTGCATTTCTTCTTCAGCTCTGCAAAAATTTTCTTTTTCTCAGCCTTGTGCTATTGGGGGTTTTACAGCTATTCCCACCCCCCTCAACTTTCTGCACAGCAGACTCCTGCTTTTCACCTTCAGTCTGACTTTGTAATCCATGGTTGGTTTCAAATCAGCCTTTCAGCATGGTAATGAATGGATTAACTTTCTGCTTTCTGATGAGTAATAGGAAAAAATGTTTCTGAATTATCAAAAAATAATTGGAATTAAAATTGTAAATGGTTTCTACAAGGGAAGTTTTTTGTAATTAGTTGAATCCGTGGGATGGAAGCTTTTATAAATAACAAAAAAATGTGTTTACCTAATCGCTGAGAAAGTGCACATTAGCTCCCTAATTAGAAGTCCCTCATGGCTCTGCTACAAACTTTGGACACAAAATAATTTGTTTCATGCTTCCTTTAGCAGGCAAAGGAAACTCCATCAGTTCCATTTGTGCATGCCCACTTCTGTGAAGGCGGCTGGAGCTGAATTACCAAATTCCCAAATACTTTTCTCAGCAAGTCCCTGTGACTGTCCAGAACCTTGTCCTGAGCCCAGCCTGCAGACTGCAAGATCCAAATCAGTCTGTGCCATTACAGTGCCCCATCCAACCTGACCTTGAATCTTTGGATTCCTGGAAAACGTGCACAGTGATACAAGTTGTAAGCCTGGATGGCAAATACCCATTTTTTGTAGTGTTTTACTAATGCTGCTGGTTGTGGGCAGCAACTGCATGTTAGTTCCCAACAACTGAGGCTGTTGCATGCAAAATACACTTTGCAAGTCAGGGAAGAGCTGTAGGTGCCCCAAATTACTGAAAATCTGAGTAAGTTGCTCAGGCTCTTACCTTGACATAGGAGGCAAATACCATGAAATCAATTTCTGTGCCCAATTTACTCCTGGTGACACCTGCATGCATTCTAAAGGGTAATTTGTCATTTTGCTCCACTTGTCACATTATTTCAGGTCATGGGACCATCAAGTCAAAAACTCAGGTTTGACCCTCTGCTCCATAATCCAGAAAGGGAAAGTCAAAACACCCCTTTTTTTTCCTCAGAAGAGAAGCCACAAGTTATAAATAAAAGTAGATAGAGTGGGTAAATCACTTCTGGTTTTCTGTCACCTCAGGCCTGCTCTATTGTAAGCAAGGCTTTTATTATCCCACAGCCCATGATGGGAAAAGACCATTTCATGTCCAGGGAAAACGTGACGTGCCTCATGGCCAGTGGGTGATGGGAGGTGAACATGAACCCTCTGGGTAATTTATCCACCTCCTTGTTTACACAGAGCTGCAGCCTCAAACAGCAGCAGCAGTAAATGGGCATGGCAGAGAGTGACAGAATGATATTTGGTGATATACTGAGCAATTTGGATGTAGGAAGCATAAAAAGAAAGGAGTAAGATGGTACTAAATGCAGTCCCCATGAGACAAAATGATGGAGACAAACCAGTAAAAAATATATATACATAAACCAAATAAAACCATGTCACAAGTGGAGGGGGAAAAGGGGGGCAGAACAGAGCAGCCCTTGGCCAGAGGATGAGCCAGGACATGGGGAGCAGAGGAGGGTGAAGGGCACAAAAGGTAGGGATGACCCCACACAACCTTCACACGGATGGGCACTGAGCACCAGTGCTGGTCCTGGGGTGCTCACCCGTGTTTTCATCCTTCATGGGGGGAGGATGGAGAGGACCGAGTTTTGTGGAGCAAAAACACAGCACATCCACTGCTCAGCTGCAGCTAGAGAAGCCTTTTTTGTCCGTCCCAAACTCAGCATTTGCATTGCTCCACATCTGAAAGGCAGTTTTTATGAGCCAGTTTGGTCACTCCCTCCGAGCCCCTGTGCACAGTGCACTGCTGGTGAGGCCATGTGGGAAACCCTTGCCAGAAAACCCACCCCAGAGCCCTGCTCTGACCCTGCAGCCAAGACTTGTCCCTGCAAGGTCCCTCTCACCCTCACAGAAGGTCACACAGCAGCCAGTGGCAAACAGTGGCTAGGATGCTCAGCAAGGAGAGCCCTGAAAAAGATGTTGTGTTCCCAGCAAGGACTTTAAAAATCCATCAGTGCTTGTGAATCACGTTTTATATCTAGATAAAGTTACACATATAAAATTGCTGTTATTCATCAGTGAACTCCTTTAATAATCAATTGCTAATTAAGTTCCACTGCCTTACTAGATCTAAAGCAAACCCCTTTCTGAGACTCTGGAAGTCTCAGAAGTGCAGCCAATAGCATTTATTGATTATGCTTGTCACAGGCTCTGGAGAGGGAAAGGAGCCTTTTTTTCTTGCCCCTTCAGAAGCAGGGTCTGGAAAACAGAAATCAGAATTACCAGAATAATTTGTTATTACCTAAGTCCTTTTGACTCTGGGTGTGAACACATTTTCTACAGGAATAAAAGTACCAGGAAATATGTGGTACTTGCCCTGATCAAGACAGAGGTGGAAAGGAATCAGTGTAATTCTCATAAACACAGAAAATCTGGCTCCTTTTCAATGGCTCTTGAACTTCTGCTGGAGCAGCTGCTCCAGTGATATATATTGTACAACAGTGGCTTTTCCCAAAAGAGATTTGTCCCTAAAACTCTTGGTTTTACCAGTTCGTCCAGTGTGGCTTTACCAAGCCTGGCCAAAGTCTGCCTGGGGCCTCAGCCTGCAGCCAAACCTAAGTGAACTTTCTGTTGACATCTGCTCTGTTTCTCTGGGCTGCTCCTTGCCAATTACATATTAAACCCATAACTTCCTTCACTAACAAGAAACTATGCTCCTTACCTATATATTTTTTAAATTATAAAACTTGCACTTAGAACAATTTAAAACTGCCTTACAGTTCCTTTCTCACTGCTATCAATCAGAGATGCACTTCAATTCCACAGTGCTCTGGGGACCCAGTAGGTTAAAAAAAGCAAATGGGAAAATAGAGTGAATATTTTATTTTTGTTATTCATTGCAATAGCCTGAAAGCAGACCATGAAATCTGCTAAAAATAATAGGAACTGGCTGCCCTTTTAATATACCCTTTTTTAAGGTGTCTATTAGGAATCCAGAACACAGCTCAATATTCATTCCAGCAGCATGCCTCAAGTTTTTTTATTTAAGCCTAAATTTCTTATGTATCAGGTAGACTTTATGCTCTTTCTTGCTGATATTTTACTGTGGTTCAAACCTCCATTAATACTGTGTGAACATGGATGTGAATGTGAGCATGTGAGAGAGGGAGCACCCACCCAAAACCTCACCTGAATCTCTGTCTTGTACCTTTGTGCCATTTTCTGTTGATCTGGGGCCACCCAACAATCTAAAAAGTGCCCAGAAACACTGAGCATAAACCAGTTTTCAGCCAACATCTTATTCGTGACATTTTCCTGAAATGAGCCTTTTTTTCCCTCTATATATTTGCTTTCAAAAGCCCAGCTGTGCAAAACCATTACAACCATCAGTGATGCCCAGGGCAAACCTTTTTTTTTTTTTGGTTTTTTTTGCCTTATTTCTACAGCAGGAGGTGATTACTGAGAGAAGTTTTCTCATTCTTCCTGAAAATCAGCCCAAGTTTCCTATTGCCTCTGGGCATGTGCTTCCCAGCTTGGGAGCCTGTCATCTGATAAGGACAGAATGAAGAATCTGGTACTTAGAATATGGGAAGAACACCTGAATCAGTGTTTAATCCTGCACTGCAAAGAGACATTAGATCATTGGCTCATACAGATGTAAAATCTCACATATCTCCTCCAGTTTTCACAAGTGAAAAAAAATACACTCAGTGTCTTAGCTGGTTATCAGTTTATCCTGGTGTTGAATTATTTTTCTCCCATCAAACTAGAGAATAAGGTGCCTTATAATGTGATCATGTGGGATATCTCACCAGAATTGCTGTGCTGGTCAATAAGAGGGAGACACTGACATGTGGGGTAGCTGAGATAAATCAAGGCTTCCTTAAATCCTGATCAAAAAAAAGATAGACTGGGAAGAGATTTATCTTTATGCCAGGAGCAGGTCCCTGCCAACTCAACCAAGAGTTGATGGGTCCTGAAAACACTCTCCTGGGATGTCAGAACCCCTGAGAAAGCAAAATAACAGGAATTAAACAGTCCCAGGATGGAACCTGCTCATTCTCAGGGTGGGCCCAGAGGTGAAGGGGCCTCCAGGCCCAAACCCAGGCTGACACCTGAGCAGTGCCCCAGACAACAAGGGCAGAAATGAAGCCCAAACCCAGGCTGACACCTGAGCAGTGCCCCAAACAACAAGGGCAGAAATGGCCCCCAGCCTTTCTCTCCACGAGGGGACATCCCAATGTCCCCAGAGCTGGGGCAGAGGTGCCAGGGAGATTCCTGAACTGAGAAAGGCTGTGGGTCCCTTCCCTCACACCAACTCCTCCCAAGGGCCTCAGGCTGCCTACTCCAGGCAGATAAATAAAAACCAAGGCAGGAATGCCTCATTTCACCTGACACTGGGGAAAAAGGCAAATTAGCTGACTTGAGCAACAATTAGGAAGCAGAATATTTCTCTGGGCATTGCTACAGAAGCTGATCATCCCTCAGAGCAGAAGCCATAATAGCTTTTGAGTCATTATAAGCACTGCACATTCAAGCAACAGTGATTTGCACCGAAAATAATCTCAGGAAGGCAGGGAAAACAGCATTTATGTAAATAAACTAGCCTCACTGTTTGGATACATTTGTATTGCACATGGGTGTTGCTTTTCCACCTCTGAGGAACCTCATATCAGAGAAAGAAAATAAGAACAAAAAGGATTAAAGAGCTTCAAGAATTTTAATATTTCACTTCCATTTTGTGGGCACTATTTTCCACAATCTGATACTATGTGCAAATAGTTGCAGCCAAATTCAGTTCTGTGTTTACCAATGCAATTCCAGGTTGATATCCAAAAGCCACATTTACTCAAACCCAATGAAAACTGCATGTCAATCACAATGTCTGTATCAGAACCAGAGCTGGAATATTTTACAAAAAGCTCTGAGAAATTGCCACTCGGAAAAAAAAAAGTGAAGATGATTGAAGCTGTTACTCCTGTGACACTCTGGCACTGTCCACAGCCTCCTGTACTCCTGCAGCTGTTTAAAACAAACCAGTATTTTTTATTTTTAAAGGAAGTAAAATAAGAAGTAACAAATTACAGAAAAAAGAGAAAAAGCTACTGAGAGAAATAGTGCAGACATGCAGTTCTGCAGGGCAGAGAGCTCAGAGAGCTCACCTAACTGCACTTCTGCATTGTAAGACACCAACAAAACATGCAGTTCCAGACGAAATTAATGCAGCCCAGTTTTAAAGTTTGTTTGTTTAAGTCAACAAGAGAACTATTTTCGGTTGAACTGCTCTTCCCTAAGGGGTTTTGCTCCATTTTCCTTTGTTTTTACACTCATTTTAGTTAAACTGTTCCAGCTTTGCCTCCAGGAAGAGTGTCTGGATTTAAAAATACCTGTGCTAGGAACAAACAAAACTGTCCCAGGATGCCAATTGTACCAACAAAAAGCTGGATTCCTCATGTGGTGGCATCCTCTGTGGTATCTGTCTTCTGTCACTGCTAGAAAAACAACCCAGCAATCTATAGCTTTACCAGTAAAGATGGAAATACACTCCTGGAGAACTGTCCCAGCACTGGTTAGCCCAGGTAACCCCAGCAGGACATTTTCAGGCAGGTGAATTTACCAGGAGTGCACACCCCATACATCTTCACTGCCCATCTCACAGCTCCAGCACGGCTCACCTCTGAGAGCTTTGGCACCAATTAAGGTGTCCAGGCAAGCTTTGAATAATTTGTTTCACAGTGTCAGGAGTCCTTGGTCGAGGTAGGAAGACCCAGAGCCAAGCAAGGCCAAGTCCTCACACAGTTCTTGCTTAACATCCCTCATGCCACAGGGTTCCTGATGGGCTGAGATGGATGAGCCTGCAGCTGCTGCAGCCTTTACCCCAGAGACACTCTGCCAACCCAAAGGTCACCAACACACTGTCCCCACACCCTGGGCTTCACCAGAGAGGGACCATAACCCTTCAGTGCTTGGATGAAGCAAAAGTGTCCCAGCTCTGAAGAAGAGCCACAGAGGTGGCATCTCGCTGTGAAGCCTCTCCAGGAGGTGACAGTGCTGGCCAAGATGTGACAGTGCTGGCCAAGGTGTGCCAGTGAGTTGTTGGAATGATTGGCCACATCACACAGGGAGGATTTCAAAGGCCTCAGCAGTTTTGGGGAGAATAAAGCAATGCATCAAAAGTGAAAAATAATACCCAACAGAAGTGAAGGTGTGCTGGACATTCCCCTTCTCCTGCATGTCTCCCTTGAAGCACTGCAGGCACTGGTAAGATCAGAGCCTGAGCACATGAGCACGGCTCAGCAGCACAGCTGCTCTCCTCTGCCTCCAGCCCTGCTTTGGGATATCTAAACCCTGCTCTGGGGTCTCTAAACCCTGCTTTGGGGTCTCTGAACCCTGCTTTGGCACCTCTCTGAGCCAGCAGCCTGAGAGCCTTTGCTCTGACACAGGACATGCAGTGACACCATCAAACCCAGCACCACACCCAGCCTGGCCCAGGGAGGTCAGAGGGCTCAGCAGGCACCAGGAGACATCTCAGATGCCTTCAGCTGCCAAGGTGCTGCAAACCTGGACTCCTCTCATGCTATGGAAGCCACAAAAATCCCTTGTTGAAGTGGTGTCACCACACACCACAAGGAAATTCTTACATTTGCTATCCAGGTAGGGGGAGGACACACACCACAGCTGTTGTGAAGGGCTGTGGAGAACCCTGCAGGTTCCTGCAGAGGACCAACACAAAAACAGAATTCTGCAGCCACAGCCATCCTCCAGACCTGTCTAGGCTGCAGAGTGCTCTGCTCACAAGTGGGAGCAGGCTTGAAAAGCCACAACTGCAGCCAATGTGCTTCCACCCCACCAAGCATGAGGCTCACTCTTGCCAGTTTATTGTTTTCTATGTATCATTTTCTGTCAGATGGGGTTTGCAAATCTGACACAACTCTGTTTTATAAAGTAAATTGAGTTCTCGCCTATCTACATAATAAATATTAAAACATCATCATTGTAATTTTAGGCTGGGAATGTTTATGTAAAACATTGTGCAGATGTGGTGAAAGGCTAATAAAGAGATGCTAATTATCTAATCAATCTTTCTTAACCTTTGTCTTAGACACTACATAGTGCTCATGCTAAGCTTAGATTCATTTTTCAGAGTCTAAATAATGTTGTAATCATAGCTGTAATGTGTGGGTTCATTGGAAACTTTAGATGTAACATTGTCAGTTTACACCCAAATCTGTCTATAAGCCATCTGTTGCAGAAACTGGTCATTATCAATTTCATCAATCTGTTCCCAAATATTGCAGATGCCAGCCACTAGGAACCATCTGTTAGTGTCAAGAAAAAGTAACAATTCAATAAGCAGACTATTTGGGGAGGAGGTGGGGAAACACGCTGCAATACTTGGCACAAAAGGCAAACTTACTAATTGTTGCAGTTTTACTACTGACCTACAACTGCTTTTGGAGTGATGCCCAGCTCATTGATCAGCCATTAGTGGGAGGGAGACTTCCAGAAGACAGTAATAACCATCAGCAGTGATGGGAGAGGAGAACTGACACCTATTCCTGCTGTAACATATTGTCCAACAGTGTCCAGGCTGGTGCTGGCAGTGACTGTCCTGAAGTCACCAGTGCAACTGGAGCAGCTTTGGCTGATTACCTGTAGTTAAAATAAAGACAGTCTGCATAAACAGGCTGAGATTTTATGTTCTCATGGGTTTGTTCCGTCTGAGAAATAAAGCAAATTCCACATCTCTTTCTCAAATGACCAGCTCTCACTGCAGTGCTCAGAATGGCTGGGATCCCCTGAATGCCCCAAAACCCAACCCCCTGAGCCCTCCTGTGAGCTGACCAGACAAGCAGCTCCTGCAGGGACAAAGCTTCTTTACAAATTATGCCAAGAGTTCCCAAAGCCATGCTGGGCATCCAGCTGGGGCTGGGGCTGTCAGTGCCCATGGTGTGGCCAGGACTGGGTCTTCTCAGAAGTGATAAAAGTAGAAGAGGTAAAAAACATGTTTTGGTCAAAAACCTTTAAATCCTTCATTTTATCATTTATACATTTTTTTTTTTTTTGGTTTTTTTTGCAACAGAAACTTAGATATTAACCATGATGATAATGGCCATTTGGTTATCAGCAACTTGTTTGGGCCTTGTGTAGCCACCACCTCCACCACATTTACTTGTTCCTAAGAAGCCTCTGCTGAGGTCTGCAAGCCCAAGGTGGAGAATCATGAGAGCTAAAAAGTTTTGTGCAAAGAGAAGCACAGGCTGAAAAGGAAGAAAATCCAAGATAAGGCAGACATGCTGACACTGAAGCCTCCCTTGCTAACAATTATATTTTCCCCTCACTTGTCTTGTCCACAGAGCAGCCTGATTTGACAAGTACCTGGCAGATAAACATGTAATGCTGGAATAATAAAGCACAAAAGCTCAGTGTTAATGAATTACTTGTGCAGCAAGAGCAAAAAAACACGTTTTCAGACACAGCTTTCGCAAGAAAGAAAAATCCCAGTTTAGTTTCTGTTTGTAGGAGGATGGATGTACATCCAGAAAGTGCTTCCATTTGCAGGTCCTAATGGGAACTTTTATTTGTGTCAGATGAGCAATTGTGTAAGCAGTTATTCTCTGGGAAAACTGCTTTGTCCATACAGACAGTGTTGGAACTCTTTCACCTCAGCAATTTGGGTTAAATCCTTATCTGCCTCAATCCCATTTAGAAACAAAAAGACCAAGCCATTTCCTTCAGCCAGAATAGAGTGTCGGCAAAACCACCCTGCCAGCTAATCACCATTTCCAGGCCTTGCAATTCCTTAAATATATTCTGCTGGACATTCTGTATCACAAGAACACATAGAACTTTCCCTTGCAATGGTTGCAGTTCAGGAGAGCACTCATCATCATCTGACAGATCTAATGCTTCTTCTCATGCCCATATATTCATGTGCACATGTAGGTATATAAATATAGACAAATGTTCAGGTACAAAGCATTTTTCCTGAAGAAAGGAGCATGGAGGTAGGCCAAGATAAACAAGGGAGTGGATTCTTAGGTTAGAGCTCCTACAGCTCTAAGTTCATTCATCAGTGCTGTTGAGGAATGAAGAAATACAGATATTTCTCTGAAGATATGAGTGTTGGAGTAAGCAGGCAGGAGGCAGCAGAAGAAGCTGATATTTGTAAAAATTTGATAGGAATTGATATAGCTGAGCCCTTTGCTGGTAGGAGGAATTGGAAAAAATTAAAAGCTCAATATTCATATGCTATGAGAAGAAAGCCAGACCTGTGTGGGATTATTATAAATGTATTTGGCTGTGTTAAGGGTTTTCAGTTGGGTGTTTATAATAAAGGGCAGCTAAACTCCCTTACTCACAGCTGAACATCAGCATGCAGGCCTGCAAGGGTAACTGACCTTTTTGAATGTTAATTATCTTTAAAAGGCCTGTTTGCCCAGAATTGTCTGAACCAGCTGTAACCGGCCAACAGGGTCACTGAGGAGAAATGATGGATGTCATGAAGAGTCATTTGATATCCATTAAAGGGGAGGAAAGTCATTAAAATATATCAGGCCCAAGGACCTTATAAAACAAAGAGAAGGTAATTACTTTAGGCTCAGATTTACCTGCCTGGACTAATCAATAAAAAGACACCCTGAAAAGGAGAGAGGGAGTAGAAAGAACACATTTTGACATGTCTGTGTGGAACATCTGTCACCAGGGCAGAAAAAAAGGTCAATGCCTGCCTGAGTGCTGCTCTCCCAGCTGTGCCCAGTGAGGGGACAGGGGCTGCAGTGGGCAGCAGGGGCCAAAATGCACCTCTTTAGAAGCATCACAGGTCACAACAACTGTGTCAGCACTCCCTCAGCTTTGGGTGGTGTGTGAATGTGGGACTATCAGGAGATGCTCAGGTTGTATTAACCAAGCAGATGGAGGTCCCTAATTAGGTGCTCTCGTTCTGCTGTCACTGTGTGCGGACACCAACTGCCCTCACAGGGGCTGAGCTGGGGATAGCAGAGCATTTCTGAAGCTTAAACCACATTCTCAGTGGCTCAGCAGCTATGTGAAAGCAACCAAGCTGCTTTTTCCGTGTGGCAGTAAAGATTAATTTTGCAAAAATTCCCTGGATTATGCATCATCTTCTGGGGCTCTCCATGGCCAGATGCTCAAGGCAGCAGGACTCAAACCCTCACAAAAGTTTGCTGGCTTTTAAACACCCTGATGGGCACCAAGCTCTTTGAAAAACCTGATCCCACCTAATCCCTTTTAAAATGTAACACCAATTTACTTCTCCACCAGGATATGTGCAAATTAACTCAGCTATGGAAGACGAGCAGGAAGGCTTAGGCAGAGAATTGCCACAGGCACCTCTACCCCAGCAGTGATGCTATCCTGCCTTCATCACCATCAGTGGGCATTTCAGCACATTTTTATCCAAAAGCGAAGTTGCTGACTTTGTTCACCGTGCAAATCACTCAGGTTTTTGCAAAACGAAATATCCTCTGAGCCACTTCACAGAACTCCATGTATCTTCCAAAATGAGACATGCTAAAAACCCACTAGTTAATTTTATATCATTACTCACTCTAATTAAAATCTTTGTCAAGGGAATCTATTGCCTTTCTTCTATTTTCTGCTCTGATGTTGCAGTCCTTGACATTCCACTGTGGTCTATAAAGACACAGAATATTAATGCCTCCCATTCTAGGAAAAATATATTGAGTCTGCTCTACCATTTTGACCTTTTCAGTACATTGTATTTTGATTAACTGGCCAGCTTGCTTCTGCCCCACAGGTTTCCAAGGCTATAGGGGGACAAAGAACTGGAAAAGCTACCAAATCACATTTCTAATCTCTGGGAAGGTTGAAGGGGTGTGATCAAACACCACATCTCACAGACTGGTTGAGGCACAGCCATACAAGTAGAGGAGAAAGCTGGAAACCAAAACCAAAAGGCCCCATCCTCATCACAAACACCTTTTCCATCTCGAAATTCTGAAATTTTCTCTCTATAGCCTCTGCAAGGCACTGTCTTTTCTGAGAACCAATTAATTCAAGTCACAAATATCTGCCCTGAATTCTTGCAGGTAATTAGCACCACGGGTTATCAACAGAAAGCTGGTACCCACAGGCACTTTAGATAATTGTGTTTCAATATTGGCACATTTCTGCTTACCACAAAAGGTCACTTCAGTTTCTCTTCTCTATTTTATCCCTCCCTTTCACTAAATGAATGA
This sequence comes from Illadopsis cleaveri, assembly GCA_013399915.1. NCBI lineage: Eukaryota > Metazoa > Chordata > Aves > Passeriformes > Timaliidae > Illadopsis > Illadopsis cleaveri. The sequence continues at coordinate 714,064 of VXBB01000328.1, read as the reverse complement.
AAAATCGTTATCGTTATTTTGAATGCTCTAAATGCTTGACAAAAGTTTTGGGCATTACAGGACAGACATGAGTGACATGGGCACTTCAGGTGGTTGCAAAATTATTATTTTCTCGTCCTCTATTTCAGATATAACCCTCTTCAGCATACTAGTGAATGGGAAAAAAAACCAAAACAAAACAAAACAAACCCAAGTGTAGTTAAATACTCATGCTCCCAAATTAATTTCAAAGAAAAGCAATGGAAAGAACACATAAATATAATGTAGCACAACTATTGGCCACTTTAACCAGCACCTGCAATTTAGGTAAGTTGTATTTAGTACTGCATAAATTTGGAGGACTTTTTTAGCTGTTACAATAAATTTTAAAGGGCAGCCATTCATTTAATTATATGATGAATAACTTCCATGCACTAAGCATTATACATGAAGGACTGTGGAATTACTTTGTAAATACAGGATTATATCTGTTCTTGAAACAAGAAAACAAATAAAATCAGCCTTGTGAAATTGTACTCCCCACTCACAGTGAGTGAGTAATTCTATTGCAAAAATAAATTACAAATCATCATCTTCTTTACAGAATGGTCACAGTAAAATGACAGCTGGGGTGGTTTTGTGGCAGGGCCAGACAATTTCAAGGCAAGGCTGTATCAAGTGTTAAATTTCCGTAACAACAAAACCTTCCCTGCAAGAAGAATTTGAGAGCAAGCAATAATTTTGTAGTTGCCTTGGACTGCTGAATAAACCGTGTATAGGAAAAGAAGTCAGCAGTTGTGCCCTGTTAAGCAGAAGTTTTGAATCACAAGCATCACTGCTGGGAGGGAAGAGGGTCAGCCATGGCAGCACAGCAAATGAAAGCCAAATTTACCTCTGCACAGGGGGGTTTGCATACAAACCCTGTGACACTGGTCTGTGAGGTACCAACATGAATCAAAACAATCTTGCACATTTGCTTTCTAAATTACTGAAGACATGATCTCATGTGGAGTGCATGAACAACAGGAGTGCTCTGAGTTGCTTTGAGTTACTCCCCTTCTATCATCAGTGCATTATTGCACTTAGGAGTTTCTTTATTGTATCATTAAAGTTAATGAAATTTTATAGACACAGAACTGGTGGGTGGTATAACAGGGAACATTAAAATCATACTCTCATTTCAATCCCTCACAAAACCAGAAAGCCAACCACTTAACTACTAAAGACTGCAGAGAGCTTGAGTAAAGAGGCATCGTGGCCCTTAATAAAAATGAAAAGAGGAAAAAAGTGACATTATCTCAGCAAAAGAAAGCGTAGCCATAGTGCAATTCCCAGTAGCCTTCAGGAAATCAATACCCAGTTCATATGGTAGAAAACTTTTCCTTTAACCTTTATTCAAGGTACAGCAGTACAATCGATCCTGGGTGAGGTGCCAGTGACCCTCCCCAGTGACACAGACCCAGCCCCGGTGCAAAGCTGCCACCCCGAGTGTCCTCAGGGCACATCACATCCAGCAACAGAGGCCGTGAAAAAGGGTAAAAGCTTCTTGCCTGCAGCCACCCAAGAAACTCACTGCCTGCTTAAGAAATCAACAGACCAGTCACACCCAACGTTTTTTCTTTCCTTTTTTTTCCCCTCCCAAAACATGCTATTCTAGGAGTCATGGGAAGTTTTATGCATGCTCACCTCCCACTGTGAAAGGGAGTCAAGTGCTTTCTTCCTAAAGAAATGAAGCAAAATATCAGGACAGAAGGTCACTTTAGCTGACCTATTTTGAATAAAGATTGCTTTGGTAAACCAAATTCTTTTTATTTTTTAATGGGGCCATTGGGTCACTGAAGCTTTTATTCACAAAACATAAATGCTTCTCCCTGCAGTCAACTGCCAAAGCAGAGTGAACATCATTCCCAACCTGAGTCACACCTAAAACCATCAGCAGGAATCCTGCAAAGCAATGCCATCTGCACCTCTTTGTGGTTCACACCTCTGCTGCACCCTGGATAAAACAAGCAATTATTTGCTCCTCTAACATAAGGTTTCCAGTAGCCAATCCAGGGAACACACCTCCTTAATCTTAAGCTTAAATCCAGTTAAAACCCTCTACTGTCCAAGTGTGAGTTGTTGTTTAAACATTACTCTTCAAATTTCAACCTACTGATTTCAAACTTGATAAACTCACACATTTCATGATCTCCTATGACCCTTGATGTGTAACTCACACACCACATGCACACCCACACAGGCTGTGAGCCCCCAGATCTGCAGCCTCTTGTAAAAAGTGGAGTCAAACAACAAAACTCAGCTCTGGACCCCCATCCCATCATGGATTTTTCCCAGTTATGGAGAGGGTGCTGCTCTCTGTTTGCAGAGACATGGCAGGAGTGACCCAGTGCATGGCAACAATCTGTGTGTCCACGTCCCTGAGAACTTTATTTAGGTGGTTTCTTTTATCTGGTGATGCCTATTTGCAGCATATTTACTTCCACCTCCAGCCCTGAGCATCTTCAGGACACTGTTGCACAGTGATCTGCTGCACAGGGTTCTGCTCAGCTGACAGAGATTTGTGTCTGCACTGTTCCATGATTTTTTGTTACTCACACCTGGACAAGCAGTAGGGGCTTGAGTGTGGGTTTGATTTCCTTCTGCCTCCTGAAATGTGTCCAGATGGATGTGCTGGTAATGGTTGCCTTAGAAACCAGCAGAACTTATCGTGCCTGGCCAGGGCAGGGTCTCTCGTGCTGCCAAGAGCAGGGAAGAAGCAAAGCAGGTACAAATGTTCTGGCTGGAAATGAAAGGTTTTTCTGCTCTGCACACAGCAGGAACTCCACCATGGAGTGACAGCTCCAGCAGCCCAGCATCCTCCAGCCCCTTCCCAGGGCCAGGAGATGCAGCTCCAAACTGCTGCCAGCCAGGGTCTGACCATCCCAGGAGGAGCCTCATCTCTCTCCAGGCAGAGGGGAGGTGGGTTTTCACTGAGCAAACATTTTATTGTATTAAACAATTTTCCCCCTGGTTTTATGTGTAAATACAAATGATACATAACAGCTACAAATCACTATCTTGATGTTTATATGAAGTGACCTACATATGCAAAGGCTACTGCTATGATCATTTGTATTTTAATTACCACCACAGTTCTGCTGATTTCAAGCTCTATTGAAACACACAAAAATCAGTGTTTGCTAAATGGGAATGCTTCATTGGGTCAAGGAGGATTATTTCTGCACTTTTAAAAAGTGTACAAGAGAAGTAAACAAAAATATCAGAAGCTATTTAAAGAAACACATTTGACAATATCCCTTTAAACAGGTTTAAAATTTACATATATTTATGCTGGAAGTTTCCCAGGATATTTGAAATCATATTCATTGTTTTTTGGGGGAGAGGGAGAGTGGGGCAGGAAGAGGTAAGAAAGTATTCAAATATTTGAAAGCCAATTTTAGAATATATTTAAGACCTTTTCAAATGCAGTTTAAAGGTCTGCAGTCTGTGCAACCATTGCCTTCAGTGCCATTTTTGTCAGTTCAGTGCAGTATTCAAAATCCATTAAATGCCATGAAAAGGAGCAGCCTTTTTCATGAATTCTGATTTATTTAATATTGAATCCAAGTCTAACATGGCACAGAAGCAGCAAAAATTATGCTCAAAGCAACAACCAAACTTCCTTTCCACTTTGACAGGTGAACAAGCAGTTATTACATCTCTGCAGACTCTCTTGCAGACTCCGTGTAGCTGAGTTTCCCTATTTAGAAATGCAATTTCACTTGGGTGCTGCAACAGCAAAATGTGGCATGTCGGGTCATGGCTAACAATGGAGATGGGAACATGAACACAGATATAACTAACTTTCTCATTTTTCCCAAGTGCAATAGTAATAAAAATGGAAATCAAGTCCAAAGCTGGAGTTGTTGCCCAGCCCTGGCCGGCACTGGGTGATGCCAGTGGCCACAGCCCAGGTGGGCACCATGCCCAGCCCTGCCTGAGCCCAGCACGGCCCTGAGGAGCTGGGCAATGGCAGGATGAGCAATGAGCATCCTCCCTCCAGCAGCAGGCACACAGAGCCTGGCCCAGCCCCTTTGGTTTGTGAAGTGCAGGGGCACAACCAGAGCACAGTTTTTAGGGGAGCAGGGCAGCAGCTGCAGCTTTTTCTGACAACATACACAGCAGGTCTTTAGAATCATGATATTGTTTCAGTTGGAAAAGACTTTTAAGACGAAGATCTTTCAGAACTACCAAGTTCATAAAGCCAGCTCTACAAAGTCCAGCAGCTTCAAAATCCAAGCCCAGCCAGTCCATGCAAGGGCAGCTCAGCAGCAGCCCAAGGTGAAATGGAACAGCAGCTAAGGGATGCCAAAGCTTAGTAAGTGCAAAGAGCTCCCTCCCCTGCAGGAGAAAACTTGTCCCATGATGAAGAGAAAAGGCTGATTGATTTATCTTAATATCCTGTGCTCTTTAATGAAACTACAGAATGAATACCAGCTAGGGTAGGGATATCAAATAAAGCAATGATTAGATCCATGAAACAAGCAACCAAATATATTGCACTGAGCTCCAAAATTAAGATGCCAACAACAGACAATTACTTATCCTGACTTTTCTCTGTGTGTGAATTAAGGAGAGTTAACTTCACCAATGACATTATTTACTTGAAATGGTGAGGATGACTAATGTCTTGTAAGTAAATTCATTTTACATCTAATTATGAATGTGTTTTGCTAGTTTTTGACCAGAAACAAGTCCCCTCTACCTAAGTGCACAAGGACAAACCCTCAGATGAAGCAGGGTGACAAAGTCAGCTGTACCTCTGACCCAGAGTGTTTGCACTGCATTTTTCCTATATAAATACCATTAACAAATAAGGCTGGCAAAGGGATTCCAATAGCAAAGCAATAAAAAGGTCCCTGTGGTGACTTGGCAAATGTTTGTCTGCAATAGTTCATATTGACAGCATTTGTGCCAGCTCTGTGTTTTCCCTCCTCGGGTGTTCATGTAAATGAGGTTTAATCCACAAGCCCTGCAAATGCTCTCCCCCAGCTCCTAAAGCCAGCAGAGCAGCAGCAGCCCCTCAGCAGAGGCTGTGCCCCTTCTAGCACCCACCAGGGCACAGCTCACATTCCAGCTGAACCCACCAAACCCACAAACTCAAACTGCAGCCGAGCTAGAGACACCAGCACAGAGACAGAGGCTGCATTTCTCAGGGAAAGGAGCTATAGAAAGTATTTGCTCTGTCAGTTCCACAGAGCTGAGAGAGCAGGGTTACATCCACAGGAGGGCTGCACCTACAAAGCAGAGCCTGGAGCCAGTCCTCCCTGTCCCCTGCACCTCCTGCATGTCCCCTGCCCCTGCTGCATGTCCCCCTGTCATGCTCAGCCTCGTGGCCAGAGCTCAACCCCCACCAAAGCAGCTCCAACCTGCTCAGGGCTCAGACTGGTGTTTAAAGTAAGAGCAGCTGTGCAAGGAAAATACACATCAAGTCACACTCACTGGACAAATTCAGGTCCTGAGGCAACAATCTACTTAATGTGATAGGGGTGTGATTTGTGAAGCCTTTTCTCAAAAGACATTTTTCCTGCTGAGATCAAAGTCCCATGCTGGCAGGGAAGGGAAGCAGTACAGCAATTGCTGATTGTCTGCTCCCCTGCATGCCCTCCTGCAGAGGACACCAAGCTACAACTCCCATGTAAAAATGCTCATCTCACTTCCCTCTTCCACTAAAGACAGCTACAGACATTGCTCCTGCAACACTGCCATGAGCACACTGTTGCTGAGGGCATGGGGGAGGCAGAGCAAAATGCAGAAATATCTTAATAATAAGAGTAATGATGATGATGATGATAATAATAATAGTAATTAAAAGGATGGTTGGGAAATAGTTGTTTGAGTTTGTACAGAGCTTGAAAAATAGGCAGAGGACTGGGAAGTAGACTGCTTCATTTTTTCCTCAAGGTTATGTTCCTCTCTACTTTATCCACAACCATTGTAATTCTGTTTCTAAACCTAATAAATTTCCCACAGAAGCCCTATTCATTCTAAAACCTATGACTGCTGATTCAGGGAACTGTCATGTTTTTTCATGCCAGCATCAGTTCACACTGTACTAAAAAAGCAAGATAAGGACTAGAAAATAAAAGGCAACATTGTGCCCTTACCCAAAAGAAAGAGGCAGCTTAGGGGGAGTTGACAGTCTTATTCTGCTGATCATCAGTCTCTGCAATGGGTTCTGTGACCAACTAATGAAATGCAGGCTGGAAGAACCACGATTTCATAAGGAATCTGACATCTCTTGCACTGACATGTAGAGATAAACGTGGGGTGTAGCTGTAACTGTGCTGCAGTGCCCAGGCTGAGCAGCCACGCAAATGTGAGTGTTGGGGGTGGAAAGAACACAACAGACAACCCTACACTGCCCCAAGGACCACAGTAAACATTCCCACTAGCAATGTGACACTTGCAGACCAGGAAAAGGGGGTTATTCTTTTCCTTCTAGCTTTGAAACAGATGCAGTCTTTAGATCAGAAAGATTTTATTTCCTTTTGTAGGTAGAGAACAAGACGCTCTCTGCCATCCCACAACACGCATGGTACCACCAAAGGGAGAGCCTGGAGCCCCTCAGCACCCCAGCTCCTGCCACAGCAGGAATACTTCAAAGCACACAGCTCTCCAGGCTACCCTGCCCTGGGTTTCCCTCAAAGCTTTCCAAGAGGAGTTCAGCAAAAATGCTGGGTGTTTTTTGATCCTGGCATCTGTTCAGGAGTAAGTGATCTGATACCAGCAAACTGTCATTTTGCCATCCAGAATGGGGGAGTTGCACTCCCTGGTCCCACAGGCAGCCTCACCTGCTTCCTGACACTCCTGGTCACATTTTCCTTAAAAAACCCCATTGATTTAGTCAGATTACAAATATTTGTTTACACTGGCTCTTTTTCTCTTGGGTCTGCTCTTTACATACTTCTGTCCCCTGACCGTGCTGTGTGTCACTGTGCCAAGAGAAATCATAATTAACAAACAAATATTCAGAGGGCAATAGGCTGAACAAGATTTGCCATGTTTGTACACATTTTCTTTTTCTAAAGTTATTTCTCTCATCATAGAAATCTAGGCATTCTCTTTGAAGCTGTTTTAATTGGGGAAGAGCTGGCTCTTGCCAGCTGTTAAAACATTGATATTTGCCACTGTTGAGGTGCCTTTTGATTTAGTTTGTCTTTTTGCTGATACAATTTGCTAAGCGGCCAACCTCATCTTCATTTATTTATTGGCTCATCTCAAGCAACTGCTACAAGTTAATTACAGTTTGCTTTTTGCAACACAAAATCGTGTAGCAAACGTGTCTTTATCAATGATCAAATCCTTGGATTACTCTGTTAATTGTGACCTGGATTAACCACAGAGAGTTTTCCAATTTAGTAGACAATTTCCCTGGATTATTTTTGCAGTCACGAGCCATGTTTCACTGGCAGAAAGTAAGGTAAAACCATTAAGTGTGCTCTGGGAATGGCATATAATTCCTGTATCAAGAGTTCTCCATTTAAATCTGCCAACATTTCTGCTATTAAAAGAAGCAGAGCAGCAACCCAGGCTTTTTGTAATAATTCATAACCTCTCAGCACCCAAGAGCATGTTACACAGAAACTGCTGCATGATCCATCTTCACCCCCCATGGACTCAACTTTTGTTGGCAGATTTGTCAATCATGTTTATAGGCTCCTTTCTGCTGTACAGTCAGGAATTCTCATCCTATTTTGATTTGTGTCATAAAAATGTACCAGGACTGATATACACCCAAGGACTTTCTGTTGATTTGTTTCTGTCGCACAATCTATGTCTAATTTATTTATAACTTATCTCATTCTATTAGATCACTTTGTAATCATATTTAATTTAGATTTATTCCCAGCAGTTCAGGCTGGCTCCAGGCATTTAATTAAATTTTGCCCCCTTAAGCCACTTAGTCAGTCTAGATTTTAAACATGATGCCGTTTTCCCTTGGACAGCGCTTTTCTATCCATAACCTTTGAATTGGTAATTTGTGCAGTTGCATCTTACATGACATCTTCAAGAACTCTCAATGCTGTGCAGTGTGAGCACCTGAGAGGAGCCCAAGGAGAGGAAGCCCAGCACCATCCAGCCATGCTTTGATGGGCACTGCACCATTTAGACACCATTTTACTCTGCATTTTAGCCTGAAATTGACACCACCGACTCAAACATGGCAGAAGGGATGAGGTCAAAAGGAGAGATAATAAAGATAATAAACTGTGCTATTAAATTCCAAATTTCATTTGGTTTTGAAGGTTCAAATTGAGAATTAAAATCTGTGTTTCCCAAAAATTCTAGTATAAAAGCATGGAATATTCCTAGAATGCAACTCAATTCAGATTATTTTAATTTGATATTATTACCCTTTAGCAGATGAATCTGAAAGTGTATAAAAAAAGAATAACATATATGACTGAAAATTAAGATAAGAAAATAACCTTAACTACAGTTTTCATTGACTACTTTGCTGTTCTTCTCTGATTTCTATTAATAAGCAAAAAAACCTTTGTATGAACAGGATTCTTTTTGGTTTCTTAAGAATTTTTCCTCTCTTGCTGATTACTGGAATTGTCTCTCTCCTTCTGCTGGTACTGAAAAATTACAGTATTTCAGAGAACACACTTTAAATTTCCCATTGTCCTGCAATTTGCCTCACTTTTGTTCCTCAGTCTTGAACAAAACCCTATGAGTTTCACTAATGCCTCCTCTTTGGTGCAAATCCTCCCCCTTAATTTTCTCCTGCCACTCCATCAAGTCTGATATCATCAAAATGCAGATTAAGACATGACTCCATAATAGCCACACACCTCTGTGTGCTTTGTTGTGTTCTGGAGTTCCTAAAGCACTTGGACATCCTGCCTGATGCTTTCTTGCCCACACCCAGGGCAGAGCACACTGCAGGGACAGCTGGGCTAATCATAATGCAAATTCAGTGATAAACTAGTCATTTAAATTCCACTAATATATCTTAATTTTTCGCCCAGCAATATGATCTATGGTGCCAATATAATTCAATCTTCTTACATTTTTTCATGAGTTAAATAAATCACATCAAGATAGAGTCCTTCAACCACAGTATTTCACTGCCTGCAAATCTCCTTCACACGAGCGCAGAGGAAACTCCACATCCCCCTTTATTGGCATCAAGGGAGTGGAACCCAAGGAAATGTGAATCCTGGGAATCAGCAGGTGATGGGCACAAGCAGTCCCCCAGGTCAGCACTCTGTCTCTGGAAGTTACTATTTCAGAAAAGGCACGAGAAGAACCTGTCTGTAAGGAGCTTTCTGCTCCTGCTCAAGCTCAGGCACTGGGATAAGAGTAATTATACCCTTTCCATAATTCTGGACTTTCTTTTTAAAGCAAAGCAATTGTTTCAACTCTTCCTCCCTCAGCCCAATGGATTCACAGCATCCACAGAAATGTCTGGACTGTCTCAGCATCAACACCTTGCCTTCAGCACTGCTGGGCAGGAGCAGTGAATTCTCCCAGAACTGATTTCTGAAGGGTTAAAGAGGGCTCTGGTTTGTTGTCACAGCCTCACAAACCTGGGCCACCCAGGATTCCTCCGTGCTGCTACTGCTGGGTTTCAGTCTTGCAGCACCCCAGGCTGCTTTAATGAAAGCATTGTAAAAATCTGGTTTTCTCCCCACATTTTTCATGGAAAAGAGCAAAGAGAAAATGGACAACTCCCATAAACATCCATTTCTATAAGCAAAGATCATGGAATGAGCCTCTGGAGGCACAAGCAATCTTGCTACCAGAGTGGTCACTTGTACATCTCAACCTTCATAGTGGTCACTATGGTTTAGGGAATTACAGTTCTATAAGAAACTCCTTTAGCATTTCATATCAAAGTGTTTTGGGATCATAAAAAATTAGAGATCAATAAAAATGTATTTTGTATCCTTGCTTTCCATTTCTCCCTCTCTAGCAGAGGTCATTCTGCTACAGAACACTTGCTCTCCTACCTCTGGTAGAGCTGCTCTTTGTCATCTTCCTTTCATCATTTGTTTTCAAAGCTGCTCTATAAACTTCTTATCAATGCATTTCTAATAATCTTAACAGACTTTTATCAAGGAAAATGATAAGTTTCCACTGTCAAGAGGCCTTTTTCTGAGCCTCAAGTGCTGACATTTTTTTGACAATTTATCTAAAGTCAATTGTCTTCTATTGACTTTTTTCAGCTGCTTCCAGAATGACGACACTTTTTAGCTCTGACAGTTCATTTGGCTTTCTGTGCTTCCTCTTTCTTTTGGTTTTTCCCTACCATCCATAAATCTTAAAAAAAAAAAACCCAACCACTGTACTTTGCCAGCAATGTCTCACTTCAAATGTGTTCCATTAATTTCTCTGATTCTGTTGCTCTCACTGCCATCAAAACCAGAAACAACAAAACATTTTTAAAAGCTATTGAGGTTCCTATTTGATAGCCAATTTAGGTATGTTTTCAATATATCAGTTTGTTGGACTGTGGAGTGTTCCTTGCTCTTTTCACTTTGGAATCACTAAGTGCTCATCCTGGAAGATGCTGGAGCTGACTCGTGGACCACAGCTGCTTCGTCCCTAGGGAAGCCAGCAAGGGGTGGCTGTGTCCCTTGGGCATCCCCAGTCCCTTTATCCATCCAATTCCTCAGTTTCCAGCTGGTCTGAGGTCTGACTCTGCACCCTCTTTGCTGTCTGTTCATATCAAACTCTCCTCATGTTCAGCAGAGAAAGATGAAAGCATCATTTACAGCCTTTGCTGAACTGGAACCACATGTCTATTTTCCTTCTGCAACACAGTTTTTTCTGCACTACAACTCCATTTTCCTACATGTTCTTTTATTCTTCATACACAAATGATTTCATTGAGCTTTACTCTATATTCTCTGCAATAAACCATTTCAGGATTTATTCCAACCTTATGTTGCTGCAATGTCATGTTAGGAAGCAAATTAAGTTTATTTTTATATCACTTTCTTACAAGACTGTCTGTTCAAACAGGGATCTCCTTCTCCTTCTTGTCCTTCTTCTCCTTCTTCTCTTTCTGGTCCTTCTTGTCCTTCTTCTCCTTCTTCTTCTTCCTTCTTCCTTCTTCCTTCTTCTAGGAAACTTCTGGAACACCTCAAATTCCTTGCAGCCACCTGCCATGGGTTTGTGCCTATTGATTGTAGCTGTATCCACACTGCTGAGAAATCCCTCTCCACTCCATAAAGGATTCTTTAGGTGTGACTTGCAGTTGCTAATTTTAAATTCATAGCTGTCACCACTGAAAAGCCTTCCTCAGCAACTTCTGCCATGTGTGTTCTCAGCTATTACATCAAACCCTCCTCTGCTACCTAAGAACAGAACAAATAAATTCTAATCACATGTACAAACATCCTTCCAATATTTGCTAAGCATTAAATCAACTCTTTATCTTTTCTCTTATTATTTCCCAGCATACTCTTAAAGCTCAAGAGAGCCAGAAAATGAGAGGAAATGTGCAGATCGTGCCAAAAGGAAGCAGGAGGGGACTGCACATTTTTGATTCAAGGGAGAAATCAGAGGCTTGAGTGATGGTTGACAACAGACTGGATGAGGAGTTCAGCACCAGATTTGAACCTCATTAAAGTATGAAGCTTATAATAGACCACAGCCTTGAGAAATATATTGGGTGAAAAGGTTTATTATTATGAAAGAAGAAAATGTGTGGGAATTTTCAGAACAATACGTATGATAGAGAAGAGACTGTCTTTTCTTCATATAGATCAGTTTGGCAGGTGCTGGCACAGCCTCTTTCCATTTTAATCTCTCCTAGGTCTCCATTGTTATTTACTTATGCCCCTGTCACAGCCTTAAAAAAAAAAAATCAAGATCTCATTCAGGATGGAATTTTTCTACACTTCTAAATTACTTGGAACCATGAGTCTGTTTTGCCCTTAATAGCAAAGGTGCTCCTAAGAACACATGAAACCTTTAATCTGCCAGAATTAGAGGTGGCAGAGGATCATGTCTGTAGTAGGTGGAAAACATTGCAGCAACAGTGGGAGCGAAGACACTCCCTCATTCTCAGAGCCACATTTGCCTCAGTCAGGGGCAAAGTGCCTTTCCTTGCCCACAGCTCATCTGAACCCACCTCCAGGAGCAAAGCTGAGGAGAGAAAAAGAGGTGGTGGTCCCAAAGCCACTACAGAAGCAATAAAATGAGACGTCTGTTTGACAGACTGCAAAGTCAGAGACAAATGGGATCTTTGACATGCACAAAGCCAAACTAAACCCAAAAGCTTTTTTCCTTAAAAGAAGATCAAGAGCCCTACACACAAACACAGTCTAAGCACTCAAGGTACAGCTGCACACAGACATGCAGACATTCTTGTTCTACCAACTCCAAATCTGACAGTTGCAAGGAGAATGTATTCAGTCTGGATTGTCAAATATATTGCTATAAATAGAATACAAATCTGTGAAGAATATGTAATGTTACCAAGAGAATTCCTTCATTTTATCTGAACCATTTTTTGCAGTTTTCATAATTTTCCTAACTGAACCCACCAGTGTTCTGCATTGCAGGAGGATTAACACACCCATCATGTTTTCTGTGTTCCTGAGATCATTGTTTCTACAGTGCATTTGGAAAAGAAGTTCACATCAAAAACATGTTCCCAGTAGTGTAAAATGGGAACTGAAGAGTGTGGAAAGGTGCCTGTGCTGTGGTGGGCTGTGGATGGGGCAGAGCCCAAAGCCCTGTACTGGAGAGCACCTGTAATGCCACACACCTTGTCCAAAAGGTACACCAGAGGACACAGTTATGGAGAGAAAAGAAGAATACTGCAGGGCTAAGGGCAGAGAGAGGCAGAACCTCCCTCATTTGTGAGCAGTGGCTTTTCCAGGAAGGCACTACCCACAGTGACAGAGAAACCAGCAGCCTTCAAGCTGCTCCCCCCTCACCCACTCCTGGTGAATCTCCCTTCTCAGCTCTGAAGAGCCAACAGGAGCTGGTCTCAAGTCATAATTAGTGCCTTTCACAGGAGTAATGAACTCTGAGGACAGAGAGAAGAAGCTGGGCATTTCAAATGTCAATCAGCACACACCACAGAGAATTCTTCTGACAATGTCCCCCACAAATGTTAGTGGTTCAAGACATCTGCTAATTACAGGGAGCAAAGGACACCTAGAGCAAGAATGGTTAATTAAATAAAGAGTGTTTCGAAGGAGGAGTGGTTCCAAAGCACCTGACAGCCTAGGGAAGGAACAAAGGAAATGGTCCTCATGATTAGAATATGCTGCCATTATTTTTAATGAACTTTTTGTTGTTTAAATTCAGATTTTATATTTGCACATAACATATACAGAAGCAAATGAGCCTACTCTGTAAAGCTAAGCAGCCAAATCCTGCTAATTCCTGCTAATAACCAATATTCCATTACAAGTTGCTGAAGCTAAAAAAATTAGTGAGTAAACAAGCAAATAGGACAAGCTGAAAAGCAGGGTATCACAAGGTTTTTTTGGAAGCTCAATGACTTGTAGCTGCTTGTGGAAAGCAGACGTAATTTTCTACCCTGTCTCATCTGACAGTCAGAGAGGAGGAGGAGGAGAGAGCCAGTGGCTCATATTGCCAGGATGACTCCATCCTCCCCACCTGCTGCAAACTGGGGAGCAATGGGAGGGAGCAAATCCTGGCAGGACAAGGAAAAATTTTAACAGGCTGCAAATTCAACACCATTTCTCTAGGTCATGTTACACGGCCCAAGAGGGGCCTGTTAGATCGAGTGACACAAAGCCATTAAACATCATATTTCCCCAGTGCAATTGGAGTAATGAAACACCTAGAGTTAGATGAGCCTGTGCTACCCTTGCCTGGAAATATCAAAGCTGTTGCTGGTCGGGAGCTGTGCCTGGATTGAAGGGAGGGATACATGTGAGCCAAAAGAGATACAGAGCCTGGGGGCAGGTGTGCAGCACAAGGACAGAGCCCAAAGCACAGCAGAAGGTAGCCAAGTGCAAATGGGCTTGTGAGGAGCTCGACAACTCCCACCAAGCACCTGGAGGTGCTCAGCTCCCCAAAGTGCCCCTGTGGGAGAGCCACATACTTCTGAGGTGTCATTCCACTGCTGATCAGGAGTGAGGGGCAAACACACACCCCTGAGCAGCAGCTGGAGCGAGGGATGGAGCAGCAGCCCTTGTGCCACACCAGCAGCTGTGTGAGGGCAGGAGCTGTGCTCCCTGCTCCATCCAGAGCATCCCAGAGCCCCTGGGAATGCCAGAGTGCCACATCCCATCCATGCTCAAGTGCTAACAGACTTGGGGTCACTCCCAGCTTCATCCCTCTGCATTGAAAGGTTCCATTAGCACAGGCTGTGGGGTCACACAAGGAGCAGGAGAGGAGGATGTGCTGCCAGGGACCCCGAGCTGCATGGCAGGTGCTGGGTGCAGGGGCACAGGGGCTTCTCACACACTCAGGTGTTCCCACACACTCACGGCCCTGGAACACAAAGCAAAAGAGAAAAGTTGGCCTTAAAATGAGTTGGCCAGGTTTGATGAGCAACCCAGGGTAGTGAGTGGTCTCCTTGCTCATGGGAGGGGAGGGAGGTTGGAGCTAGCTGATCTCTAAGGTTCCTTCCAACCCAAGCCATTCTATGACTCCATGAAATCCATGGAGTTAAATGGTGACAAGGAAATGCAAACAAAGCCCAAATGAACTCAAAGCTGAGAAGCAGCCTCAGCAGCTGTTTGCCAGCTTCACAGGTATGAAATGCAGCATGAACACCCAGGAGAAAGTTTCCAAAAAGATCATTTTTCTCAGCAATTCCCCAGTTAGCTGATTTGACACAGTAACCACCCCTGTGCATGCCAAACCTTCTCTATAATAATGTCAGAAGCAAGAGCAGGCAGGCTGGTGGGCAGTGAGCCCAAGGAGAGGAGAGGCTGGAGCAGCCCCACCGTGTTCCCCCCTGCTCCAAGCCCTCCCACCCTCCCAGCACAGGAGGGCACATAATTTTTCACCTTCCATTTATGATTTATTTTTAAAGCACCGTATAAATCTGAGTCTACCTGAAGCTGTTTCCACAGAAGTGCTGCTTGCCAACACTCCCTTTGAAGAAATATTTCCTCAGATCCCATTGCTGCCAGCTGCCAAGCCATGAACACCCTGAGATAAGGAACCTTGCCCAGGTGCTGCAGCAGCTACTTGTGGGACATAGAGATACCACCCAAAATTAGAGTGTGTGAGAGAGGGAGAGAACAAAGATTTGGATAGGTCAGGAGCAGCAGAACAGTTACAGGCACTTTTGCTCTCCTTCTCATCCATCTGCTCCCCAGGGATACTGCCAAGGTCCTGCCCCACAGCAGAGAGCTGACAAAATATAGTAAAACTAGGAAAATTTTCATTTTTAGCTCAGGCTTTTTCTGTTGAAAGGAGGCCTCCTCTCTTTTACTGTATTTTTTTTTTCAGACTTCAGGATCTGATCACATCCCTTTAAAAGTTTCCTTTTTTTCCCCAGGAAGATAACCCCTTGTCACTTTATTTCAAATGCCTGTGCTTTAATATCAGCCACAGGCTACTCCAGGAATTATATATTATAAAATAAAAATAAAAAAAATTAAAAGGCACATCCAAAAAGATGAGGAAGTCAAATTATTTTCGCTGCTTTGATGTTTATTTGTGTTTTGTACTGCAGGGCACATGTGCAATATGCACAGAAATGCCAGGGGAATGAGTGAATCCTGTTCAAGTAATTTAGAGGATGAAATGGTAAAAGAAGCCACTTTGAACTCAGCCCAGTTGGGAAATGCATCTCCTGGATCTGCACATTGTCACTTTTTCCCAGCTTGTGTTTGTTGCCACCAAGGCAAGATTTGCCATAAACACACCAGGCAGGCCTGGGATGTTAAGCTGCTTCTTTCTGTCAGGGTTGGAGACAGCAATAGAGGCAGATTTAATACCAAGGAAATATGTGCCTCGTTCTTCTTCAGAACTATCTGGATTTAAAAACTTTAAACCTCCCAACATTTCATCTTTGTCCATAGTTTAGAAAATGGGTCCAAAGTTGTGAGGGAAATGTGGAAGAGAGCTCTGTAACTGCACCTTATTTGTATAAGCACCACACCAATGTTAATGGTTTAGCTAAATAAACTTAAGTATTGCAACTGTAAATTGAAATCCAAACCTTGGCTAATGTGAATTAGTGCTGGATTATAATGCTACATCAGGATAAAAAGCTTCAAAATATTTTAAACAGATTTGGAAAGTTGTTCTCCATTAGATTATAAATACTATTAACAGATAACAAGCCATAAAAGCCCATCACTTCAAAGGGGATCTTCTGGCCATTTTCTATCAGAGGAGCTGAAGGGACATAGTTTACTGATCTAAATTTGAAAGCAGAAAGCAAATCACAGCATCTAGAATTATTATTGATTCCTGAAGTTATTAACTTAAAGGATTACCTTGTTCACTTCATTTTTGTTAGGGATAACACATTAGCTAGATATAACAAGAGATAAGACAGGCCAAGATTTTAGTTCTAATCATTAAGGGCCTTTGAAGTTATGCACAAAATCCCTATAAATATGTTGGGTTTTTTCCCCAGAGCAATACTGGGGACATTAGGGAAGAGTAGGGGGCTGACCTGGGCTGAGAAAACAGGCAGGAGGCTTTGGCAGGAAAAAGCTTCATGTCTGAGACACCCAAGCACTTCCCCATGTCTGCACAGGACACATCTTTGTTAACAGTTTATGAAATAGTCATTATTGACAGATCCACTCGGGGTTATGCCAGCAGTTATGCAAACATGTACTTAAAAAAGCAGAGACAAAAATGTCCTTCCCAAACGAACAAATCACAGAGGATTAATGAAATGGGGCAGCCAAGGCCTCCTGAGGGAACACCAGAGTAAATTAAACTTGCCATCAGCGGATCAGCATGAAGTTTTCTTCTCAGCAAAACCCATCAAAAGATATTTCATTGCAAAGCACTTCTTGGACAACTAGTTTTTATTAAAGGGTTCTAAAATGCTTTCCTCCTTACTCCAGCAAACGTGTCAAACCCTTGCCCAGTCTCAGTGACAGCATTTGCACTGACCCAGAGAGAGAAGGGGGTTCCCTCTCTGTGATTAGAGCTGAGCTGTCATGCTCAGACCTATTTTGATCCTGGAACTCAAGATAACCCTGTAGACCAAATGGGTCTGTATTTAGATTGTGCTGTCTTGCCACTGATAACAGAGATTTCAATAAAGTGCTTCGTGGGCAGGATTACAGCAGGATCTGTCTGTCCAATACCCCTGTAAGTACAATCCCCTTTCCCAAATTCCCAATGTCCTTCCTATGGGCAGCTTGTCTCGATGGCTACAAATCTCTCACATAAACCACATAACAGGTAGTGACACATTTATAGCACTTTTCATCTTTACAGCATGGTGTGCTGGTCAGTTTTTATTACACTCACCAGACAAAGTGCTTTCCTTTGTGTCCACTAGCAAAGATATTTTTTTCCCAGACAATCTGTAACCATACAATAAAGATATAGACACATTTTGCTATATTACAGTAATTGATAGAAAAAGTTAGGTCTAAGCCCAGTATGTTTCTGCCTCCATTCCCAACTAGTCCATCACATCATTCTGAAAATGTTCTTTTTATGGTGCCTTAGTATTTGGCACCATCTAGGCCTGAAGTGCTCCCCCAAGGGTTTGCATTAGGCTCAGAAAGGATGAAAGAATGAACTAACAAGATCAGAGCTGCAGCAGGTTCAGCTTTAGGGGCCACAGCAAGTAAATTTCTAGTTTGTAACACTTGCTTATTCCTGAAGTTATTAATCACTCCCATGCAGTCTTTATAGCTGGGCTGCCTGCTTCCCTTTCCCCCCAAGCAAAACTGTCACTATTTTAATGCTATAATAAGCTGATTTCCTAATGTATAACTTCAAAGGGAAACTTTCTTCTGCTTGATGAAGTATTAATGGGGATAACGAAGCATGGTGACATTACACAGAACCCCAAGAACCCTTTTGGGGCTCCAAGGCAGCACAGTCCCTGGCTGGCAGCTTTTGTTCTTGCAGGTTATCTAATAAAGTTGCCTGCAGGAAGTTCTCTGTCTTCTTTCCCAAATTGTGACCAGGGACTGGAGGTATTTATCCAGCACATTCTGTTCCCTTTACAACACCCACTCAAGGTGGTGTCAGGAGAACAAGCTGCAGAGGAGGCTCCTTCATTTCACACCTGGGAGGGTTTAGCAACGAGGGCACAAGCTGGGAGGGATGAAGGAAGAGGCAAGAACAGACCAGAACAAGGTATGGCTTAAAGCCTCCTCAAGAGAGTGCAAAAAGGCTGTATCTGCCAGTCAGACTCTGCAGATGATACCCAAGGTCACATAAAAGCCACTGCCAAAAATGCTTCTCCCTTCCAGCTAGAGAGGGTCTGGTGGAGCTCCCTCAGTCAATATTTGATGCCCAAACATGTCAGTTTAATCTGTCAAATACAACACATGCTCCTGTCCTGGGTTTGCAGCACCAGCCCATGCCCCTGCATTGAGATGAATTTGCAGGAACCGCACTCAAAACTACTTGAGGAGTTCAAACATGTAGGATGGCTGTGAGGGGAGCTGTCAGGGGAAAAGAAAGCTGCAGAATAGCTCAGACAGCAGTTCTTTCTGGGGGCTGGAAGCCACAGGGTGCCAATCATGGGCAGGCATCTCCATTGCACAGAGATAACAGAGGTGCTGAGCTGCAAGGAACGTTTCAGACAAGACCTTCCTGCCTTATCGTGGCTGTTGGCTCTGATGGAAGGGGATAAATGCAGCTGTGATCTATGGTGATTTATTCTAATTCCCATTCAGGTCTGCAGATTCTATAATTTCTTTTCCCAGCACTGCCAAGACTTCTGTGTAAAAGGAAGGTGCTGCAAAGCTTGGGAGAACCAGCTCTGCAGGGGTGCTGCAAATGGGCAAATACTGCACGGACTGGGCTGAGGTGGAGTGACTGGGTTACACCTTGGGGGTGGTGCTGGGCTATCACTGTTTATGAGCTTTCTGTCAGACCTTTCACTGCTTTCCACCTCATTTCATAATGACTGGTGTAGCTCCTGCCATCGTACCCAAGCACTCAATTTCAGTTATTTGTCAATATATTCAATATTCAGTTATTTAATCTGAATAGTACTTACATGAAAAAATGGATTCTGTGCTACTGGTGCCATCCCACAGGTTTAATGTCACCCCTGGCTAACCTCAATAAGCATTTCAGCACCCCAAGTCATTATTCATTAAAGGAACATCAGCTTCTGGCCTCTGTAATGGGTCCAGTGCTCCATCCTGCTGTGATGGAGACAGAATCACCCCTGTGCCAGGGCTGCAGCACCAGCCTTTCCGTGTGGGAATCACACAATCCACTTGCTTATTCAGCCTCTCGCAGAGGAATATTCATTAATGTTTACTGATGTAGAATGCACACACTACATTAGTCACAATCCTATAAGTAAACATGTTTTTCATCCACACTACATTAATCCTGAGCCTATAAATAAACAGATAGAGCACAGTCATAGCCTGCTAAGATACCCCCTGCAGAAAGAGAGTTACTGTACCAGAATACAGCACAGAGCAGGACTGTGGCATTATGAAGAGGCCTCAGGTTTGGTTACTATTGTAAAATGGGAGGTTATTTAAAGGAAAAATTGGGATTTAGGTGGGTAGGTGGGGAAATTTCTGTACTGCAGTACAGACTTTTGGTACTGTCTCATTTAAAGGTGTGAGCTGCTGCCCACAGCCTTGAATAACAACTTTATGATAAAGCCAGCTAAATAAAGCTTGGTGTCCCATCAACAGCACCTAAAAGACTGGATCACCCATGGAGACTTTTTCATAAGATGAAAATACAGTGCCATCTTGCATTGCCACAGTGTCCCTTCTACTGCCCATCATCCTGAAGGAAAAGCACCATGCTTTCCAAATTAAATACCCACAGGAATGACTTTGCCAGACACAGAAATATAGCAGCCAAATCAAACCAGCCGGGGTGGAGAGGACACTGTTCCCAAAGAAGATGACAAGGGAGCATAAGGAGGCAGAACATGCTCACCTAAAGTGGGATTTGAAGCCATCAAAAGTGGATATTGGTGCCTATATAAAAGGCGTAAAAATCAGTTCTTAACAGTCCACTTTAGACACCAACCAGCTATAGAAATGCCAGTTAAGGAAAGAAAATAAAAATAGAAACCATTAAGATGATGAAAAAGGTACAGAAAGAAAAACAAAATGGAATTGAGCCCCTGTAACCTCAAGCAAGAGGGCCTGGAACCTTGAAAATAATTCAATACAAGGAAAGGGAAAGAAAAAAGGAAAGGGGGCTTAGTATTTAATCTAAGTCACAGCTTCACTGGTTGTGTCTTATTCTTTAGCACAGTATTGGGCTAGACCCAACATTTTTGTCTTTGCAATAAACAATAATTGTGTTTTAACAGGTCATAAACCTACAACTAAGAGTGTCTTAAAAGTCTCTCTGGCTGTGTGCACCCGCATCTGTACAACCTGAATTATGTTCAGGGGGCCATAAAAAAGAGGGCACTGAGCACTACTCACATGGTTGGTAATATGATGTATTGGCTATTTTAATTAACTTTCCCACTGGGAGCTGACTGTTTATACAGAGCACAATAAAATGCGTTCTTAATTTTTAAGACTTTAAAGATAACAAGACAAAATTGGAGCAAGCTATTGAGGCTGCCCCTAGAGATCAGGGCTGTTGTGCTCCTCTTTCCCCCATGAGGAGTGGACCAAGCCAGCAGCATTGGAGGGGGAGTGCAAATAGTTGCTAAGGCATGAGATTGACTTGATATACAGAATATATGAGGCCTGAGCAAATTTCTCTCTAACATTTCCCTTCAAATATTTTTACTGCATCTCATCCTGTGAAAGGCACTTAAGCAATCAGAAAAAAAGTTGACTATCAGCTTCCCTTTCTGGTTTTCCTTCTCAAGAGGGTGTAATCAAGGGAAATGTAATTGTTCATGAAAGACAACATCTGCATCACGTATCCATCACATTTCCACTTGGAAAGCTTCCCAGGGTGGCTGTTGCTTGGTGTGCATTACCTTTACACCCATCATTAATGAAGTTGATTTTGTTATTAGAGACCTGGAAGCTGTAACAGGGGGTGATGTTTATGTCCAGAACATCTGTGTGCATTTGGTAGGAGATGCACCTCATCAAAAGCCGACACAGATGACTAAGCCAGTGGCCAAGGTATGTTGACTTTTGATTTTATTCAACAGTAATGAGATGTAACAAGTGCACCAGAGGGATGCATTTTCATAAGCAGACAAGCAGATGGGTGAAGAAATTTGACTTGCTATAAAAAGCTCATAACTGCCAAGCAGCTTGAGAGACCCCATGGAAAGAGTCGTCTCCTGCACAGTGAATTCCCTCGTCAAAGATTCCACATTATATGTGGCAGTCACTCTCTTTGGCATTTCACATCCTACAGGTGACAAGCCCAACACATGGCTGCTGGAGGCTAGCCAGAAGCCATACACTGCCAGACCACATTTTGTTTGAATTCCTCCAGACTTCCCTCTTACACAGCCTGGGTGGAGTGTGGGTGGGCAGGACAGAGGTTTAAGTGTGAATTGTTCATTCAATTGATTTCACTCCCTTGTGGAAATAATGTTTTTCCAATAAACTGCATTAGAACCTCAGAGGTTCTCTACCTGAAATGATCCAAAAATCACACACGTGCTAGAGGAGAGGTTCATATCAACTACCACCCAAAGATTAAGCATGAGACCAGCCAAGCCAAATCCAGATTTTTCCACATTTGCACTGCACCAGTCAGACAGACAGCTGTATCCTTTCCATACCTTAAACTGGAGAAATTCATAGTTTGATGGAACACAGTGGGACTTAGTTGTAAATCTGGTTTTGAGTTGAGATCTCTTAAACCTGCTATGACTGCACCGTAGATATGCTGCTAAATTTTAGTGGCTAAAGTACTTCACATCCTTTCTAGTTGTGATCATTGAATCCATCCAAAATACCCACAACAGGCACAAAAGCAAGAAAAATGTCAGCAACCAAGTGGGAGGGAGCAGTAAGTGGAGTATTTCTCTTTTCCCACAGCCGATAACACCATGCTTCCACCCACAGCAGCCCTTCATGGCAAACTCTTCTCATTATGTTCACAGCACACAGAACACAAATTTAACTTATCAAAATCACAATCAATAAGACATTTCTTAAATTGCCTAGATTCAGAAGAAATGAGGAAAATTAATTAGTGCTGCTTATCCCTGGGTGAAGGCTTACACTGAAGGTCCAGATCGATACTTTTGAATACAGATGCTGAAAGTCAGGCCCATCACCCTGACAAGACTGGTGGATGGTGGCACTTCTAAAATCGAGGCAGCTCCCTATCAATATTCCATAAGCTCTTCATTGCTCTAGAGTGCTGCTCTCAGAGCAGCAATCATGCTCAGCCTCCTTCAACATTTCCCCACACCAACCTGTTTCTTTGTTGTGCTCGAGTTTTTGTCTCTGGGATTTCACATGCAAACTGATTTTCCTGGTTATTTGTGTTCATTTGCAAGAGGCACAAGTCATCAAGAGCAGACACAGATGAACACTCCACTGCTCATCGTGGGTTTTCTTTTTAATGCCAACACAGCATAACAAGCCAACTTGAGAAATGTGTGTTTATAACCAGTCAGCCAGATGGAAAAATCTGATTTGCTATAAAAGCTTATAGCTGCTGAAAATCTTCAGGATTTGCTGGAAGGACTCAGCTGTAACAAATCATGCCAGGCCAGGGTACTAAAAAGACTGATGGTGCTTTATCCAACTTTTGTCTCAGCATCAGCTTTCTCACAGCCAGGGATGCACCTGAGGAGGTGCTCTGGGGTGGGATGGGCAGTGTGGAATGCCTGGGGATGGGGAATGGGCACACCACAGATGCTCCAGAGGTTTGTGTCAGAGCAGCCCTTCTCTGGATGTCCTGGAGGGCTGGAGCATATTCCCACTGCCCAGTCAGGTTCATTTGAAGGGATCCTGCTCTGAGCACTCAGAGGTGGCTCTGCCATGCAAACCAGGGCACAGGAAGTGGGGACAGTCAGGGGATTTGCTTCCAAAGAGCCCTGTCACCCAAACCACAGCACCACCACAGACAAATCCACACACACAGAGCTTTCCTGGGCAAACAGGAGCCTAGGGAGCAGGTTCACAATCTATGTGGAGTGTCTGCTAACTCCAGTCAGAACTCAGCCCTCTACAGACTGCCAACACCCTCTGAAATCCAAGTCCCTGCCTCAGTTACATTTTCTGAGTGACACTAGCTCTCAAGGGCCTGAAACTCCCAAAGGAACAGGAGATGCTTCTGCCAAAATCTCTTGTGTCAGAAGCTGTACTCTGTCAGGCCTCCAGATCCAGCCTGTGCTGGAAGAGATGTCCACACCATCATAGTGGATTTCAGACCTTGCCAGCACACAGAAACTCCTCTCAGCTATCCCTGGGAGCTCAGTTTCCACAGCCCATCCCCTCCTCTACACTCCAAAGCCACTCTTCTACTTTCTGCTTGTTGCTAATCTGTTTTGCAAGTACAATTCAAATGAGCTTGTCAACAGACTATAACATTTCCCCATCATCCACACCCAGAGCACACAGAATGTATTTTTTCTTTAGTCTTCACAGGCAAAACATTTCTTTTGCACCTAAAATGAGATCTGCAGAGACACAAAAGATGTCCAAAAACTGCCATGGGCTGTTAGTCCAGTTGAACTGGAGGTGTATCAGAGCCAACAAGCCCTTTCAAGGCTCTGGGAAATGCTTTGCCTCGCCTCTATGTAGTTTTTCTCCTGCTTCAGGCATACACAAATTTTATCCTGATGGGGAAAAAATTGCTATTCACTTTATAATTTATGTTTTTGTGAAAGGCAGTTTTCATATTTTTGGTTCTGGGTCTCTGGAAGCCTGGATCATAAAAAGGTCAAGGTTCTCCAGCGATCCATGCTTGCAGGGCAGGTACTGTGATAAAAATAAAGTGTATGTTCAATATAGATGAAAACGAGAAATATCCACTCTGAAATGGCAAAAAAAAAAAGCTGTACAGAGTCATGCTGGATTTTGACATTGTAATATGAGAGATGTCCTCAAAAGCACTCTGAAAGCAGCTTCATCAGCCCTAAACATTTACTAAATGAAGCTGTTGGGGCCACACCTGCATGTCTGGTAAGTGCCAGGTTCCCTGTTTCATGCCCCAGTGAGAATTCAGCTTCCCTCTGGCAATGTGGAGCTCCCCAACATGCAGCCCTGCAGTGGAAAGGCACCAAACTCATCATCATCCCTCCTCAGGTACAACATTCCTGCCTGTTTTCCTGCAGTTGAGGAAAGGGAAAATCACTGGAAAACATATTCTGCTGCTTTAAAACCCAGCAGTGATGACTGGAATACATAAATCAGATTGGAGGGGGGTTTTTTTCCCCAGATTTGTGGGACTGCTCCAAGCATAATTAGGTTTTGGGTTCACAAAAAAATGCCAGCATCTGTTGCCTGCTCTGTGCACGCTGCCAGTCTGAGGGGACTGCTCCGGGCTCACTACAGCTTTTGTTCTCACAAATAGAGAAAACTCTGTCAAGCCTGGAGCAGGGCTGCTGGCCAAGGGACTCTGAGACTCACATTATTTATGGGACTGGGAGCAGAGGAGGAAGAAGGAGAGGAAGGATATTGAACTCAGAATGTCTTATTCCCTGGTTCAATTTAATTTGATGAGTCTCAGTTTAAATTAAGACAGGGAAAATTCCCAGTAACAGCTTCTGCCAACAATCCCATTACAAAATAATACTGGTGTAAAATAATCACAAATATATGCATATCTCTCTCTTTAAAGTCAGTTCCAAGAATTCAGAGACTGGCCAAGCCCCTTGCTGATCAGCAAGGAAAGATCATTTAGGTGGATGAAAAAGCTTTCCTCCCTCATTCACAGCAGAGAAAAACATCACAGTAATTCCAGCAGAGCAATCCCATCTCCAGCAGCCCCGGATGCAGGGGAAGGTTGACAGAAAGGGATCTGTTGGTCCTTCTCCACTTCCTTGAGGAGACTCCAGGGGAGCTTCTTGGAGACAGTGGTGCCAGCACCATCCGTGGTCATCACACCCACATAGTGCCTCCCCAAAAACTGCACAATGCAAAACCTCAGTGAAGGCTTTAAAGGGGGCTTATGCCTTTATTGGTTCTTAACAATTCTCTAAGGACTGCTCATACTACAACAGCAGCAGCTGCAGGTCCCTGCACACAGGATTGCAGTGCAAACAGCATCCTGCAGAACCTTTGCCAGCCCAGAAGCTTCTATCCAAACCCAGCTGAACTTCTAAGTACATTTGGGTTGAAATCCCTTGAACTCCATCTAATTTAGTATTACTTTCATTTCTAGATAAGAAACTCCATCAGTTCCTCTTGTTTCAAATCTGAATTCCCAACCTGTTTGGACTCAGCACCTGGATCCTCTCCCTCAGCACCGAGCCTCTTTCCTTTCTCTGTACATTATTGTACTGCAAAACCATTGCTCATGCTCAATGAAGCTCTGCTTTTCCCTCTCTGGAGCCCAGAAACACTTCCAGGAATCCTCCCATTATTTTTAAAGTGCTGCTTCACTTCTCCAAGTCAGGAGGAAATTCATTCCCACATCCCCAGCATCTCCCACACAGGGGTAACCCATTAGATTATTTGGCTGTAAGTAGCACTGATTCTAACTCTGGGGACCATGTTCAGCCAGCTCAAACCTGAATACATTTTTAGGAACACATTATGTATGAGGGTATAGCTATCCAAATGGAGTTAAAGGGAAAAAAATTAATAAA
This sequence comes from Illadopsis cleaveri, assembly GCA_013399915.1. Lineage (NCBI taxonomy): Eukaryota > Metazoa > Chordata > Aves > Passeriformes > Timaliidae > Illadopsis > Illadopsis cleaveri. The sequence goes on along the minus strand of VXBB01000328.1, from coordinate 688,254 downwards.
AGCGAATTGTTGAGAGGGAAGAGTCAAATTACCAGCCCTGCCTCACACCACAGTTCCAACATAGTAAATTTATGATGTTAATATGGACATGGATTTAAGAGCACAGGGTATTGCCAGGTGGCAATATGTACTGTATACTGTCAGGAAATGAGTGGTGCATTTTCAAAGACATTATCCATCAGGTGCCTCCTAGCCAGGAGGGATATGCACAGCCAAGGACAGGGTGAGGAGCATGAGGCTTTGCACCCAGTCTTTGCTACAGACACTAGTAAACAATTAATATAAAACCAAAGTCAGTTGTCATGTCATGAAACACCAGGTTGTGCCCAAGGAGAAGGGCAGCACTTCTGCAGAAATAAAGCAAAATCCACCACAGTCTGTGTCTAAAACATGTGAAGAGTTGCTGGAGACTTTGCCCTCATACACCAGGCTCTTCAGTCCTGCAGGTTTTCTGTCAAAGAGCTTTGATGCCAAAAATGCCAGGTTTGCAATTATATCATCTGCCTTTTTATTTCCTTATCTACTTTTCTAAAAATGTAGAGGAAGGAAATATTTTAAATAATTTGATTAAGGATTAATCGGGAAATGCCTTAAACTAAAAAGAGTAAAAAGCCATTAAGTGGACATGTAGAGGGAAAATGGTATAATGATATGCTACCTCTACATGATTAAAAGTTAAAATAGTCTGTGAAAGAAAGATTGTATTGAAGGCAAAATAATAGACCCATTTCCAGCACATTTCAAACAAAAGACTCGTAACATGAGTTGCCAAACTTTTCTGAGATCAAAAGACAAAAAACCTGCCTGCTGGCGAGTGAAAAAAAGTTGAAAGGAACATTTCTGCTTGCAGGAAGGAGAGTAGCCAACACCAGAAATGAACATTTTCTTCTCTCAAGTCTGCTCCTGGCCAGTGGACTTAAACCCAGGAGAGACCACGGGGGATTCACAACTGCAGGTTAATAGAAAGCCACCACACCTGTAATCCCCCACCAAATTCATTAAAAAAGGGGGAAAATAGACAATAAACCCCAACCACATCGTGCTGCACAGGCAAGCCTGTGTGAGGAAAACCTGGCTTTCCTCAGCATGGCACAGGCCTGCCCTGCCCTGCCTGCTTGAGAGGCAAAGCCATCACTGTTTGGGAATGATCCAGGACGAGCAGCAATAAGTGACGCACACAGGAAAATGCAGGTGCCACTTCTGCTTTGCCACCGTGGTGTCTGTTGGGGGCCAGCTCGGCAAATCCTGGTGGGAAAAGGAGCAGGGCTGCTGCAGGCACTCTCCAAGGCACAGACACGGTCATTGCTTTTATGCTCCCTTAATTTTTGGTGCAAAATGGTGAAGAGATGAAACATCTTGAGAACAGCATGAAATCCCCCAGTGCCTCAGCCCTGGAGTGCTCCTCAGTGCAAAGGTAATTATCTCTATTAGCAGCTCTTGGGCTGCTCTGTGGACACAACCACCTCCTGATCATTTTGAAGTGCTAATCTGGCAATTTTGTCAGAGACCATCTAGACAAAATTAATAGTGGAGTCAGGGTGTAATTGTCACAGAGGGGCTTGTTTTGAAAAAGCCCTTCTTCCCCTCTCTCTCAGCCTAATCTTGTTCAACCCTCCAGGATCTGCCATGCCAAAAAGACACATCAAGTCAAACATCTCTTGGGTTTGCTTTTTAAGGGACCAGATGCTTCAATAAATAGCAATCCCAGGCCAAGTTTGGCAGCCTGCTGGCTCAAACACCCATTGAATTTCATGTGTGAAGTATGTGCAAGATCAAACACAACCATCACTGTTGCTGCAGCCCTTACAAAGGCACTTTATGCTTCAGGAATAACTTGAGAGCTGCAAGAGGAACAAAAGGAGGTGAAAAATATCGTGCAGTTGAATGAAGACTCAGCATTGCTTTGTGCATTGCTGGTGGTGGAAGGGCTGTGAGAATTCACTATCCACCACAAGCACACATGAAAGCCTGCGACTTTTTCTAAAAACAAGAAAACAAAGCATGAATCTGAAGAGTTTTATGAAAGCCAAAGCAACACACACACACAGCAGTTGAAAGAAATAAGCCTTTGGCAGCTCTAAGTTGTAAAACACGGCAAAGCAGAACCTGTGGTGGCACTTGATAAATCTCCAAATGCCTTGTCATAACCTTGTGACACTGTGAGTTACAGTCTCCAGTGTGACACTTTGAGAAGTGTTGCATTTAAGACAAAATCAGGGGGGGGAAAAAGAAAGAAAAAGAAAAATAAAAAGGAAAGGAATGAGATTTTTTTTTTTAGCTTTTTTTAGAGGAGTGTGGCCATTCTGGAATGTTGTAAAGAGCCTCTATTTAGAAAATACTACAGATCTATGGTACAAAGCAAGATTTTGGACATCTTTTGTAACATAAAATGAAAAAAAATCAAAACTCTGAACAGAGAAATCTAAGAAGTACCAATATATTCTGAGTTTACTAGTAGATTACTATTGGATTTACATAATAACTACAAAATTATCTAAATTAATATAAATCACAGTCCAGCTGATGATGTTCAGAGATTTATAAGACAACACAAGTATTTAGAGGGATTTTACCTCAAAAAAACTTTATGAGGCCACACAGAGTCAAAATAGAGCCCTGAAAAAGGACTGTAAAATATACATATGAAGCATTGAACATGTAAATGAGGATTTCTATAGAACAAACCACAATAAAGACCTTTAGGACACATTAGAAGAGTTTTAAATGAGGGTAAATATTGTTGCTTGCTTACAGCAAACAACTGAAAGGCTTTAGGAGGCCTATGAGGGAAATATAAACTCACTTAGATCTGATGTGCACAAACAGTAGAAAAGCATTTGCAGGCAAAATTTTGTTTATGCCAGTAGGATCATAATCAGCAACTGCACTGGCTAATCTGATCAGTGGGACCTTCATTTCATGCATCCAAAAATAAGATTTTAGGTAACAAAGTTTTCCAAGAGACACTTGGAAATAAATACTTGGTTCCTACTAGTCTGATATAAATTTTAAAATGTTCTTTCCATTTTAAATCCACTCTTGTCTCCAACCTAAGGTCCTTTTGCAAGCCTATCTCTGCAAAACTGATGCCATCTTGTGGTGGAAAAAAACTCCTTTTCCTGAGGGTTTCAGTGTTCTTTAATGGCCAAAACAATCCTTGACTAACTCGGTGTTACAAGCACAGTGACTTTATTCCAAACTAGGAATGTCTCCTCAGGACTCCCATCCTTCAGAACTGTATTTCTATTAATCTCGAAATGCTTATTCCAGCTCTGAAATCAGTTATAGTGTGAGCTTTTAGAAATTGAAACTGGATGCAGATTTCTGCCTCACCCAGAACTCAGCCACCAGCCCTGCAGCCAGTGTTCCCATGGACAGCCCAAGCCGAGGCTGCTGCTCCCAGAGCCACCTTCTGTTATGGTGAACAACCCAATTTCCTTTCATTTGCTGAGTCTTCCTCTTGCAAAGGCATTCTTTTCAGACATCTGCACTCCTGCCCTACTTTTGGCTTCCTTCATAGCTCACAACACTCCGTGTCTCCTTTCTATCACCTGAAGGAGTTTCACTCACTTCTAGACGTTTTACTCACAATTTTTTCCGTTTTTTCTACTCTCACAGTTTTTTCCAAACTATGTTTTCTACATACTGACCTCATCTGTTTCATAGAGGTCTGGTCTTCCTTCCCCTCCTCGTGTGGGCAGACCCAACCTCTGGGCAAAACAATTCTCTCCATCTCTCACCCCACCCTCCCTGCCCTTTCCCAGGGTCACTGCTGCTGGGAAGGGTAACATAATTTGGATGATGTGCTGTGAAAGCGAGCTGGTGGATGGAGTGGCCAGGAAAAGCAGGCACAGATCCAGCTCTCTTGCCCAAACTCTTCTTAAATATGTCATCACAGAGGTGTCACCATCATCTCTCATTGTCCCAGCCTTGGCCAGCAGCATGTCCATCTTCAGAGCCATCAGAGATTGGCTCTGCTGGGCACAGTGGAAGCTTCCAGCAGCTCCTCACAGGAGCACTCTGTGTCCCCCACTACCAAAAACCAGGCCATGCAAAACCAACACACAACGTTGTCACAAAAATCTTAATCTTAAATGCAGCTCCCCCTTGAATTACTTGATAATTAACCTCTAGGCACAACACTCATCTTGTTCTGTTATACCTTCATTATCGTCAGATTCATTAATTTCATCCTCTGTGTGCTAAGACATTGCATGGTTAAAGGCAGCATTTAGTAATATTTAGAATCTTGCCAGGGTTCCCCTTCCTCTGCTGAAGAGTTTGCAGAAGCCATATTATACCACAAAGATCAAGAAATTAGTTTTTCCTTTAAATCCTTGCTATATTCAGGTAATAGTTAAATTAAATTAATATTAGTACTTATTTAATTGTAATTTCAGTACGTGCTGAGCATAGTGAATGGCCTTCAGATGGACCATGAAAGAGCTTTGCCAGAGGGTGGCTGGGTGAGCTTCTTCCTTCCTGCATGGCTGGAGAGTCTGGGATAGGGCATTCTTGGCCCCTGGGGTAAGAGTTTCACTGGCTGAAACACTTCTGTCAGCTGCTGAGTTTGTTAATTCTCCTGTTAGCCAGGGCTCTGTAAGCAACTTGTCTTGGTTTATTCCATAGCTCTTGGTAGTGCCTTGCATTGCCAGGTTGTACATAATTCCTCTATATTCCAATTCCATTTTAAATAGACCCCTTTGGAAGTGGCCAGGAGGTCAGACAGAAGGAAGTGAAGGATGGAAACAGCCATCGAGGTTATGAACTCAGAGAAACTCTCCAAGTGATTTGGTGATGAGTCCAGACACAGCAAAGCCATCCCATCAGGGCTGGCATAGTCTATCCAACCCTTCCACAGTAAGATCACCAAATTATCTTTCATTAGAGCTATGATTCAGTAAAATGGGGTGTCACACAATTTATCTTTAGAGCTCTGAGCAGTACCTCCTTGCAGAGCACAGTTTTGACGAGGTTCCCCCACCTTCCCACACCCTTCCAGATGCCCTTCAAGAACTACCATATAAAAGTGAAGAGTCTCAATCTGTATCAGTTTTATAAAAGCTTCCATACAGCACCATCAGAACAAAAAGGTCCTGTATAAACATAACACATCAAACAAGATCATGCCACAAAGAACATTTCTGCACTCTGTGACCACTGAGAAGAACTGCATGGCTTATAAAAATAAAAATAGTTGTAAATGTTCCAGCTAGAGATATGGCGAGCAGAACAGCTAAGGTATCAAGTACAGATTTTTTTTTTTTTAAGATTACTAAATTAAATTTTGTGTTCTAACCACAGCATTTTAGCTTGTTAGTAAACTTTGGCAACAGGTAGAGATTGATGCAACATCACTTTTAGGTGGGAAGTGATACAGATGCCCTGACAGCAGGCAAAACAGAGAAACATTCCCCTGGCATGCTGAATATATTTGGTAAAGAAAGGAATTGAGTAAATACACATGCAAATATAGGTAGGCCAATTTAATAGAGGCCTTCAAACTCAAGGGCTAACATTTGTACAGCTTATGCTCTGCACATCTCTGTGTACTTTTAAGCTGCAGACAGCTTCATTCTACAGGACAAATATGAGTTGCACTAGAAGAGCAGGTGAAGTGTCTCTCTGGACATGGGAGCCCAGGTACAGGATGGAAAATCTATTTGGTGAGAGATGGTTATTATTCTAAGATTATAATACTTGGTTTAGAGAACAAAGGTTGTTCAAATATTGAATTCTGCAAGAGGCAGAATTCAGTATCAGTATCTGCTCAATATTGCATGGATGCGGCAATTCAAAGGTGTCCACTGGGCTGTGGTGCTTTTCCTCCAGATCCCTTTAAGAAGCCAACCTCAGAGATTTGCCATTTTGTCGTTACAAACCAGCCCTTTCCTGGTGTCTTTGGGAGGTTTCTCATGGCTGGATGGGATCAGTGTTGAACTGAGTTGGGGAGGAGGGAGCTGTGCCAGTGTGCACAGGATCCTCGGTGCCACAGCAGGGACAGCTCCAAGTGACATCCTCTGCCAGGCACGACTCCCACAGGGAATGTGCCTTTTCTCCTAAATAAATAAATAAATGAATAAGTCATCCTGACCTCCCAGTTATTTGCAAATTTGCAGTCACATGGAGAGCTGGTGAAGCCTCCTGCTATCCCTACCCAGCTTTTAGCTGGGCTCTGGACCAGCTCCTAATGACACTTGTGAGTGATGGATTGTGGGCTGGCACAGCTGCAGCAGGGATGAGAACACAGGCTTGGCTGTGGACTTCCCCAGTGCAGAATCATGCCCAACAAATTAAATTAAAGTCAGTTATACTGAAGCCTGTGACCACTTAGGAACCATTAAAACATCAGTTAATTAAAGTTGGATTTACCAAAGGTGATAAACTGTCATCTGTTAATCGGTCAAAACCTGAAACTGAACAGTTTAGGGAATATTTTTAGGTGATCAGAAAATCGAGTAGATTACATTTTTGTCACATTTACTGGCCTATGTAAAGCTGCCTCCTGACACAAAAGAAAAAAAAGTCTTCAAAATGTTAGTGATTCCCTCAAGAAGCCACAAATGGGACCAGGTTGCACTAATAATCCTATCTATACATCACAAGATTTGGGGAATCCGTTGTAGCTTCATAAGATTTAAAATGTCAAGGAAAAATATTTAATTGAAAGGGCTCAGTTAGTACAAAAACTAGTTGTACAAATAATCAAGTAACTGATCTTGATTTTACCACTTGCTTGTGAACAAATCCAGATAATCTCTCACTGAAAGAAACAGGCCAACTAAAAAGGTATTTTCTAGAAAGGGCAGAATTAGAGGAATCTGCCTGATTTGTTTAAATGGTAATTAGAAAATGAGATCACTGGAAAAAGACACAGATTTCAGAACGAAGGACCTGCTCCTTAACTGCCACATTAAGAACTGGTGGCGTATGCGTGTCTCATCTCACATACCTTAAAAAAAAAACTAATTAAAAACATGGCATGGTGTCAAGCTTTTGTGTAAGTCTAAGTCTCATTTCCATAAACTAATAGAAGCTTTTCTGGTTCATCAACAAGCCAGTGACAGCACAGGCAATCAGTGCCTTCCTAGGCAGTGCCCACTTCTGGGTTATGATAGAAAAGGGAGATGCTAATAACCTCTGGGGCCTTATTTCATGAGTTGCAAATAAAAAAGCCCTCGAGGTAGGAGGCAAAGCGAAACAAATAAGGGGCTCTTATTTCTACCAAGAGTAATTGTTTGCCCTGCAACCACCTGTAGCTCCTCAACAGAATCATGCTCTCTGACATCCAGAAATTACTAAATGCGACTAACAGAGATGAGTAGCATGTAGGTAAAGGTAATCTCATTGAGACTTGAAATATAAATCTTGTTTCCATTAGATTTGAATCCCTGTTGTTTCCATTAGATTTGAATTCAGCTGCTGGAGAGCAGCATCCACTCATCCTTCCTTGTCACCTGCACTCAAGGATCAGCAGCTTTGGCAGGATTCAATCATTATGTAAGAGGCAAAATGCCAAATTTCTCCCAGGCATCTTTAGCATGTCCCAGCTGGAGAGAAACCCTAAACCTGCCTGGTTTTTTCTCCATCAGTAAGGGATGATTCCTGCTTGGAGTTTCTTGAGGGGACTAGAATTAGCAGACAATCAAACTGTGAAGTGGGGTAAATCATGGTTTAAGGTTGGAAACATGGTTTAGGTTGGAAAAGCCCTCCAAGATCATCAAGTCCAACTGTTACCCCAGCACTCTCCAGGCCACCACTACATCATGACCCCAAGTGCTACATCTGCACTGTCTTTTAAATCCCTCCAGGGACAGTGACTCCACCACTGCTCTGGGCAGTTTGTGCCAGGGCTGAACAATGTTTTCTATGAAGAATTCTTCCCTGGTATCCAACCTAAACCTCCGCTGGCACGACTTGAGGCTGTTTCCTCTCATCCTGTCCCTTGCACCCTGGGAGCAGAGCCCAACCCCCCTCAGCTCTCCCCTCCTGTCAGGGAATTGTGCAGAGACACAAGGTCCCCCCTGAGCCTCCTCATCCCCAGGCTGAGCCCCCTCAGCTGCTCCTCATCAGATTTGTGCTCCAGACCCTTTCCCTGCCCTTACCTGGACATGCTCCAGCCCCTCAGTGTCTAACACACAGCTCCGTTCACAAAACAGCTCATGTCACCCCTGAGAGCTCACAGGCAGCCAATATTAAGGCTTAATTAAGACTGCAACTCCAAGTGTACAGGTTTTGCCCCAAAGATCGATTTAAAGGTTCTCCCACACATCAGCTGTTGCTCAGCTCACTGCAGCTTCAGGCACCTCCTACTAGAAAAGAAATGACCAAGTACATGGCTTAAAAGAAACAGCCCCTAAAAACTCCAGCTTCTTGTCTGCAGCTTATTTTTCATGTGTACCACCAAACATGAGGCTCAGATATGATGACTCTGAAGAACAGAGCAGGAAGGATTTGTGTCACAGTACTTTTCATCCCAATCTATATGGAAAACACAACACAGGTGCTGGAATTGTGCAGTTGCGCTGCTTGAGAAGAAAATATTTCTATTTTTTCCCCAAATACAGTTTTCAGGAAGTCACCCTGAATCACAAAAGGCTCTTGCTAGCCAGGCTGACGCTCATTTATTTGGCTGTGCTGACCCCCAGAGTCCAGTGCTCTGTACGGCACATCCCGAGCCAGATCCCACCAGGTTCCTCACCCTCTCTCCTCCCATTGCCACTAATTCAAAGAGATTTTTCTAGAGTGATTGCTCCCACAGCCTGGGGATGATTGCACCCTGCCAGCACCAGAGAAAACAGACATTTACCCCGCACTGACTCAAATTGCTGCATGCATTTGAAACTGCAGAATTAACTAGATAAAGGGGGAAAAAAATTGCATAGGCATTATAATAAAGCACATAGAGAATCTCATGGGGAAGCTGTCTGATTATATCTAATATCTCCAGCCACACACCTGGGAAAACCTGAATTATCACTAGATAAGCACCTGCTGGGACAGAAAGAATCCTTTATATCTGCCACTTGAGTCCAGAGAAAGCTGATACTATTTTCTAACATGCATTTTTAGGGCTTCCTAATTCCATTTTTCTGAAAAAACTGTTTGCCATATTAACTATTCAACATAGCAATCAGACATTATAAAACACACAGAAAACAGAGAGGGATTAATTTGGGTTAATTATTCTTAGGTAGTTGCTGCATAAGAGAAATTGTTTAGACCACAGTCACAAAGTTAAAATCACTGTGACAGACACCAAAACTTCCCCAGGACAAGAGGATGCTGGAAGCTGAGTGATTCCTCCCTTTTTTTTTTTTTTTTTTTGAGAAACCCCACTTCNTTTTTTTTTTTTTTTTTTTTTTTAGAGAGAAACCCCACTTCAATAAATGAAGTGTCTTTCTCTTGTACATAGCTCTAAAAAATCATAGAGTTCCCTTTACCCAAATTCAGGTCTCCTTGGAGATGAGGGTTTGCATCTGTTTTCTAAGCAAGTTTAAAACACCTACATACTTTTTTAACTTTCAGAGCTCAATGCCACCTTCAGTGTAGAGAAAAAAAATAAATCAGTTTGTCTTCAGGTAAGAGGCATTTTTCACAAGTCAGATGGGAATTATCTTCCCTCTCCCCCCTTCACAAATGATGACCTGATAAATCTCTTTTGTCTCAGTACACCCTTCTGTGAAGACAGGATCTTCCTTCTTGGCTGGCTCTGCACCACCCTTTAGGCTGACACTTGTCCCCTGAGCTACAGCAGCAGCTGAGGAGACATTTGCAAGCAGGGACATCACCCCTGTGTCTCCTTTGTCACCAGCATGAGGGACACCAGCTGTAGGACTGGCTGTCATTGACACTGTGCACACACAGGGGACAAAGGGAAAGTGCTGAAGCGTGAAAGAGAGAAAGAAAAAAAATCGTAATAAATAACATCCTGTGAAGGAATCAAAGAGAGCCATCACTTGATGGATCACCATGTACTTCTCAGGAGCCCTGTATCAGCAAACAGGCTGATGGCACTGATAGATCACCCCTGCTGGGGCAGCCCAGGGGAGCCAAACCAGGACTGCCACCTGAACCTGCAGCCTTCAGCCCAGCACCCTGACTGCATCCAGCCCCCCAGTGCATCCTACTGCCAGCAGGATTGCAGTGGGGAGCATCACATTCCTTCAGCCAGCACCTGAGGCTGCAATATTTTGCCATAAACAGACATAATGAATGCTGGAACTCATTAAACATAGAATAACTTTTCAGGAATATATCCATCTCCAAGCACAGGTGAAATCTGTGGTGCTGTATCCTCAATGCATCATCTCCTTCTAGGAAAACATCCCCTGCACTTAGGGAGGGGTCCCAGAATTTTTTCTTCTTACAGCAGGAACATTAGAGATGCAGAGAAGGAAGCACAAAGGAGAGAACACAAGAATTCCCTGTGACCTGGCACAGATGCCACCACCAGCCCCTGCCAAACACCCCAATGGCTGCAGCTGCCCCTGTCCAAGTGACCCCCCCAAGTGCCACCGGGGCTGAGAACTCCCCCTGCTCTGTTCCTGCCATTTCTCCCGCAGCTCCATCCTCACTCCTGCCTCTCTCCTCTGGCCACAGGGGCACGATGCCCTCTGGAACCTGCTCTGCCAAATCCCCCTGGCAGCCCACACCACTTTCCATGAGTTCCACCACAGCAGCTCTCCCAGAAACCAGGCCCTGTGTGCAGCTGGTGGGACAAGGTTTTGGGGACCAGCTGGGTGTATGAGTTATTTCTTGCAAAGAAAAGGTGGGAGACAGTCCAGGACAGGGATGAAAACTCCCCTGCACAGGGTGGCCAGGGAAAGGGTGGAGGGATGGACATAAGTGAGGCAGCCAACCCCTGTGCTTCAGCCAATTGATCACAATTAAGATTAAGTCATCAATCAGCTGTTCTTGCTTTAAGTAACTTGCTTCCACCTTTTTTAGGAAGCCAGTAACTGGTTTCCCCCCTTTTTTTTTTTTTTTCTTTAACTAAGATTGTAAAGATATCAGTTTCATTTTGTGTTACACACCCCAGGCTACTCCCAGTGTCACACAGGCTCTCAAAAACAGAAGCATGTTTACATTCAAGATACAGCTATTAAAACCACTATTACGTAACAAGTAACTCAACTGATTTCTGAGCCATAAAGCCCTGCTCTTGCACGTTATTAAAACCTCCTTTTTCTTGGACTGTCCATGGGTTGAGACTAGACCGTGGTGCACCACCTATCCTGCAGGATTTTCTCTATCCAAAGCTAAAGGTAAGTGGAATTTTAATAATAAGTGACAAAATATTGTGGAAAGAGTATAATGTAACAAAGTATAGGAAAAACATTGGGAAGTTACATTTAAACCTCTTGTGGTTAGGAAAGAAGAACAGATCCTTTGGGACAAGCATTCATACTTTAAAGGGCTCTTTATGAAGTTTTACTGAGTGGAGAAAAAAAAAATCCTCTAACATTTAAGACCAATAATTCACTGAGCAATATGGTTAGCAGAGGCTGTGGAGGTTTGCAGTGAAAGAAGGAGGTGGTTCATGATAACATATTTTGTAAATCAAGGCCAATTCAAATGCATTGAGTTTCTGCAGCTGTGCCAATTAAATCTCATTCAATTTGCTGAACAAGAACGTTAACATTAATCACTTTGGCAAATTTCTTGGAATATTTCGTGTCACTGAGTAGTTAAGTGATTTTGTGCTTGTTTACAGTGCAGAATAACATTCTGTGAGGCAATATCATCAGTCACTGAGCAACTGTGGGATGCTTTAGGAGCCCTGGGTGGTTCTTAGCAGTATTTCTGTAGTGGTCCTTTGCCTCCTAGAGGCTTTTTCAAAAGTATCCAACAGATTTTGTCATTTTTTTAACTGCAGTTATTCTCTGCCATCACACAGCACCCTTAGCACAGTCAAAGAACAAGATTCCAGCCAGAGCAGAGGCAATTTTGCCATCTGAACCCTCCACAGCCACATCCTGTCTTGAACTCCCATCATCACTGCAGCTCAGGGCACAGGGAATTCCTCTTTGGCCTTATTTATTCATTTGGGCCTACAAATGAGCAGTGCATCTTTGATCAAGGGTTGAAGTTTCCATAGGTGAGGTTGTTTCCTGCCCCACCTTTGATTCCAGTTCTGGATGACTCAGGTACCAAGTCACACAACATTTCTGCTGCAAAGTTAAAACTTAAGGCATCAGCAGAAGAGGCACATCTCGCCCTGGGTTATTCCAGCATGTGTGATACCCAACAACAAAGAGAGGAGCTGCTTTTCTGACCTTGTAACCCCGCTGGGTGTTTTTCCTCTATTTTCTTTCTTTTCCTCTCTGCTTTTCCTTTCCTCACTGCAAAACTCTAACCCTAACCCTTACCCATCTGAGGTGAATGAGATAAGGTGGCAGCGACTGCAGTTTCTGCCCTGTCAAGGATGAAATGTAGGGTGGAAAACATGCCCAAAGGTGAAAATACAAGATGCAAAAACAAACAATAATAGCAGAAAAAAAAAATCAGGCAGCAAAATCAAGGTAGTGAGATTTCTCCCTGGATTGCCAAGGCTCTTCTTTAGCTGCAGGTTCATGGATTCATAGATTTATCAGTTTAAACATGAATTAAAAGGAGCCAGCTGCGCAAGAGAAAAGTAATTTTGAAATGAAATAAGGAATAATTGCAAAGTCCCCCAGCTGCATAGAGCAACCCACAATATGTCATTCATTATCTGTGTATCAGGTAATTAAATTTCAGGATCCCACATGGTAAATTTGATGTTGTACATTGGTATTAACAGATGAGGGAGGCACAAGGAGCATTTCTGGAAAACCAGAGAGCTCAGTGAGATGTTTTGTGAGCATAAGGCAGAATGACTTGGGTGATTTGGTAAATGTGTTACTTGTTGTTATTAAGGAATATTGAGCCCTAGGTGCTAAACACTTACTTTTTGTGTTTTCTGTCTTCCCAGCTGCATTCCCTAAAAGGTTCTGTCTTCTACCAATGACACCCTGAACCAAGGGCTTCCCCATCCCCAAGAGAAATGCTTTTAACTTCCCTTGGAAAAGGAGCAGAGCAGAGTCTGGGACAGCATCAGAGCTTGGCATCAGGGCAACATCTCAGCATCAGCACGTGTGAGTGCCACTACTCCACACCAAGGGGCAGAGGAACCCCAGGGCTGGCACCTGCTGTAATTAAAGAGGTGACAAATAAAGCCAGGTGATGAGATTGTCAATGACATCAAAACAGACCCAGAAAAGTTTAATTAGTCCAGTTTTTATTCAAATTAAATTATGGGGAACTACAGTGTGATTTTCTTTCATAATATAAATATATCAGTGAAGTCATTTTCTTGAGTCGTTCATCGTTCATCGCACTGGACAAGACAGCTATCAAGAGAATTACTTTGCAAAGTCCTTTGTCCTCCACACTCATGCAAAAAAACCCCAACTTTAATTTAAAAAAAGAGCTTAAACAGTCAACTAACTTGTTACAGTATATTGTCAGCTACTGAACCAACAAAGTCTGGTTTACAAAACCAAAAAATTTCACACCCAGGTAAATTATTTCACAATCATACATTACCCTTGAGATTCTTTATACATAAAACATACAAATTAAAATTATCAATATTTATTTATTGTCACTGTAGAGGAAAATAATTTATAAACCCATAAACAAAGATAAGGGCAGATGAAAAAAAGTGAATGAGCCCACATTCAGACCATAATGTCTAGCACACTCCCAAACACGGCAGCTTTGAGCAACAAATTACACTCACATGAAAGTGATTTTGGGGCATGATGTGGGCAAAGGGGAAAACTGCTTTGATGATAGGTGAATATTGAATCCCAAAGGCTAAGACTAAGCTGCATTCATCTGTTGAACCATCACAGTAGCTTGATGAACAGCATTTATCTGTTGAGCCATCATGTTGGTCTGATGAACAGGTATCACACCTCACTGGCTATTAAGGATTTTGGTCTCCAAGCAATGTAAACCAGAAAACAGTATTAAGCTTTCGTGGTGGTGACATGCAAACGCTGCCAAGTGTATTTATGGTAATTACTTGTACACATCCATAAAAAGACACTGTTTGGAAAAACTGAATGAAGTGAAAGTTGATTTTAATCACCCCCAATTTATCTATTAGGCACCAGTGGAAAAGATGGACTTTATTCAAACTTGTTTAAACAACAGATTGCTTGAGGCAAATCTACCCCGCTTTGCAAGCCCAGCAGGGTGTGCACCACACATGATGCTGTTGGGGTTGGGGCTCATCCTGGGGTCCTTTTCTGCAACGCAAAGCCCTCTTTAGGAAACCCAAGGCCAGAGTCCAACAGGGGGTCAAGCACAGAGTGACCCCAAAAAGAGGTTACAACAGAAGGAGCTGAGGAACATGTTCATATTCTCAAAGGACCAACATGACGAAGAGGTCCGAGTTCGGTCTGTAAAGCTTTTACTAAAGCTCCTGCAATAATTTGTCTGATTTTGGCAGCCTGGGGGGTTGTGCCCAGACTGTTGTGGGCAGAGCATCTCTGTCTTCAAGCAGCTCATGCAGGAGCCAAGAAACAAAACCACCACATGACAGCTTGTCCCCCAAACTACCCAGGAACCAAACTCATGGCACAAGAAAATTAAATCAGGGCATTGATATTGTTTTAAAATAACCAATAATCTAAGAGCCTACTGGTGATTGAGGTAATGGGTTTGAATTTCTCTCATAACGTGGAGCCCAATGCTATCATTTCAACATTAAAACCAACACAACAGCTATCTCAGATCTTTCTTACAACATGGCATTTCTTGTGCAGAGAACATATAGAGCCACACCTACACCACAGCCAGCAAAAACCACACTGGAGTGCACGAATTATATCCAGAAATGTCATTGAAGACCATAAAAAGCAATCCAAAAATTATTTTAAATTTTCTTATAAAAATATTTACAGTAAAATTTGTTAGTGCTAATGCTACGTTTTCAGTCCTAGAAAAAGGCAATCTGTAAAGGATCTGGCTCAGGTGCTCAAAATGAACAATACAAACACGAAACCACACGCCAAAGACAAATTCCAAAAGCATTTTGGGGGTGGGGGGTACAGCTGGTTGATCACATGTTATGGTTGTTCGTATTGCATAGCTGGAAAACGAGGTCACTTGACTTGCATAACACTGCAACGTTTGGGAAGGGAGGGAGGAAATGTGTCATTTGCCATCGAGGAGAACTGGCTGCAGCTGGGAACAGCATCACCCATCCCTGGCAAGGGTTGTGAGTCCTAGCCCTGTCCAGCAAGCCACAGCCCTGGGCCAGCACTGGGTAGAAGTGCCATTTGACAAGAGCATGGAACCACCAAAACCTGTTTTCCTTACGAGCAAGGAAGGTTTATGAACAGATGGATAGCAGCAGACAAAATTATCCCACCTCCAGGTATACCCACTTTTCACATCTGACAAACACAGCAAATTGTAACCTTGCACCTCTCTAGCAGTACCTACCAATTTTCATCTCCAGCCCACATAAACTCATAGTCTCTGGATAATATTTGCCTTTACTCCAGTGAAGCTAGAGGTGTGAGAATGTTGGCTGGGAACGGCTCCCAGCGGTTGGGCTGTACAGTAGTTTATAGAGGAGTTTATTTAGCTTTATGTCTATACCAGACTCTGCCCAAATGCCCTAGTCCAGTCACCTTCACCTAACAAGAGATGCCTCCTCAGACTGAAATGCTTTGTCTGGCCTATTTTATCCTTTATCCCCAGGCTGCACGGAAGGGAACCACCTTTTGGGCCAGTGAATTTGAGTCTGTCCCAGCTGAGGCCTCATTACCTTCCTTATGCCACCATAAAGGTGCAGCTCAGGACTCTGATCCGAAGGCAGCTGCAGCCAGGGAAACATTCCTACTGGGATACATTCCTACTGGGATACATTCCTACCAGGGTACATTCCTACTGGGATACATTCCTACCAGCCTCAGTGGCTTTTACAGTCAGCAGCACCTTACAGGAGAGCAGCATGTCACACTATTATTTTGGCACGTTTCACTGCAGACTGTAAAACTCAAAGCAAAAGGTTTAAAGGGTATTATGGAAAAGATTTTTTTTTAATTTTTTTTTTTTAATTACTATTGTGAAGATCTCTGAGCTCACATACAGTGGAAGGGTAGATAAAGAGTAGTAATGTCTTTTCTTTAGACAGTTTGCCCTTGTTTGTAAAAGCAAGAACATCCAAAGAGGAGTGGGAGCTAACTCACATTCCCCATGAAGGGAATGCCAGCCCCTCTGCAGGGCAGCGACAACACAGGCAGGGGCTGTTTCCCCCACAGTGAACAGACACCCATCTTACAAGGACTGTGTCAACTCAAACACCAAAGACTACATATTTATAGAAGTAACCCACTCCTCTACAAAAGCAGCACAAGATGAAGCAGCTTAGATCCCTCTGAAATAAATGTTTGAGTATTTTTCTTTTCTATGGTCTAAGATCACACAGAGCAGATCTATGGAGACAGAAACCAGAACACCACTGGACAGCTGCCAATAACAAAAAGCCTCAGCTGATCTTCAAGGGGAAAACAAAACAAATAAAACCCAGACAACAAGAATAGAGACAGTATTTTTCTTCACTAGTTCTCTGTAGCTGGGGAGCTTCTGGGAGCTCACCTCTGTATGCAGAAACATGTCAGAGCTCATAGGGAGACACAAAAAGGTATTTCAAAGTCAAACATCTTCTTAAACAGAAAACTTTAAGAATTTGGTATATAAGCAAGACAGGTCCCTTCCATCTGGATCTAGATTTGTCTGTTTTGAATAATCTTATGAGGATTCATACTAATAGAGGAATGCTTTCAGTAAGGGCAAGACTAAAATAGCAATTACAGTGACAGTGATTAGTTAATCTCCATGGTCTGGAAGCATTGAAACACTGCAGGTATTTTACTTGGCTCATTAATCCCTGCCTGGGTGACAGAGGGCTCTCGCTGTATGGAATGTTTCTACATTAATGGCACCATAAGGTATTTTTTAACATCTAAATGCTCTATTATGAAATGGCATTGAGATGCTGGACAGAGCTAGAACTGAAGCTTTCAGCACAGCTGAAACGTGTGGGTTGGGAACATTTTCTATTCAAGCAACATTTTTTTCCCAGGAGCAATACACCCCGTGGGAGCAGCGTGTGTTGTGTGGGGCTGTGGAGTTTTGTGTGGCTCAGGTGCTGAGAGCTCAGCCCCGGGGAAGGCACTGCCCAGCAGGTCCCGTCACGCACAGCACACAGCATTCATGGCAAGTAGAAAAACCACATGGTGTTTATTTCCACGAGCATTTCAGGGATACACACAGCAGTCCAGTGGCATGTACAAACGTATGACAGACAGCGTCACACTCGAGCCAGACCACCCTGTTCCAGTCCTTTTCTGCTGTTTTTCTCTGTTGGAACTCAGAAGTTTCCACTGCCAATATTAAAGTCCACCCTCCAGGCACAGTGAGTAAGTAGTTCAATCAATGATGTGCATGGAGCATCAGTGGGGAAGAAATCCAGAAACGTTCATTTTTACTCACATGCCCAAACATAGCAGTTTTGTTTCACACAAGAATCCTGTGCCTGCAGTCCAAGCACAGTGTTTATCTCAGGACACATGCCATCGAGAAGAACAGTTGATTGCACCACAGATAACAAGCAACACCTCGTGTCTAGCATGGAACATGTCCCCAGAGGGATTTTCACTTGGCTATGCAATCCACTGCGGAGTGGATGATGCTTGCAACGTATCACTTGTCATGCTAAGACATTAACAGCAATGAGATGGGTCAAGTCAGAGGTCAGTCATCTTCCCAACACCACCTAGCTGGATCCACTCCACTTCTGCTCCTCGCATTGGCTTGATCGTGTGTCACAAGGGTTTGTGAATCACAGCCACACCTGTTGTAAGAACAGACAGACACAGTTATGGTAGGAGCAGCTCCTGGGTTGCCACGTGGCTACAATCATCCTGCAAAGCCAAAGGCCAGCAATGAAGGAGGTGTCTACCACTTCTGTGAAAGTTTCTTCTACTGAAATCAACATAAAACATACAAAAAAAAAGTAAAATTAAAGCTTCAGGAGGCACAGTCCTCAAGTTTACGGATGACTCCACTGCTGCCCACTCTCCCACTGCCTGTTTACCTGCATAACTCCTCCCTGTGCTCATGCTGGTTGGCAACAACGTCCACTTGTCTGTGCTGGGGTTGTAGTACTCCACGGAGGCCAAATTGCAGGAGCCATCATCGCCTCCCACCACGTAGAGGAGGCCATTCACCGCACACACACCTCAAAGCAGAGCACAGATGGTGAGACATGGGCTAACTCAGCCCCCACAGCACGCTGCTGCCACATTCTGATTCACTCCCAAGCAGATCCCTCAAGTCCCATTTTTATCTTTTACAACACCGATCACATACACCACGAGCACATGAACAAACCACACACAGACAACTGAGCCAACCACCACAGAAAGGCTTGTCGTGGTTACCTGCATTTCTTCTACACATATTCATGTCTGCTACTTGCTTCCAGGTGTTTGTCCCTGGGTCATAGACTTCCACACTCTTCCTCACCAGGGGCCCGTCGTGGCCGCCGGTGGCGTAGAGCAGCCCGCTGAGCACTCCGACACCTGCCGAGCACAGCCAGGTCAGCCCAGCTCAGGGACAGGGCTGCAGGGCCCTGCTGGGCACGGCCTTGGCCCCCCCCAAGGCACTCTCAAACACATGGGCCACATGTGCATCAAGGTCACCAGGCACATGGTCAACTCTGCACCCACCCACCCCGTGGCACTACAGCAACCTGCACAGTAATGCCTGGCAGATGTCTCCTCTTGGGAAGCTGTCAGGCTATCCAAGATCAGCAGTCTGGTCCCATGACATTCCCCTGTCTTCATTCCATCTCTTTGCACTGATTTGCTCTCTGCCTCCCACCCCACCTTGTTTCCATCTGCCTGATATTTTCTGCCATGGGACCCTTTGCTTTTAGCCCGATTCTCCCTTTCATAACTTTTACTTTTGTTTTTCCTACTGCCACTATGCCACATTACTTCATCCCTTGGATGGTCTTCCTCTCCTCAACAACTTACAACTCACAGCTCTTGAAGCTGCCACTTGGTTCCTCTCCTCCCACTCCCACCCCAAAACCTGGCAGCACTTGGCACAGACAAGGTGCCTCCAATGCCACATTCTCAGCCATTTTTGAAGGCCTCTGGCTGAATCTCTAGGAATGACAAGGATCTTAAAGCTACTTCTGCCTAATATTAAGTAAATTAGTTAATTAAAATGTTCACCAATCCATGAGAGTTTAAACTTCCAGCAACATATCTTCGTTAATAGGTTCAAAGGCCTCTATTAAAATTAACAAGGTGGGATGTTAGTAAAACAGAAACAGATCTGAATCACATCATTTCAACCATGGGCATTAACTGGTGCACAAGGAGGAGAGGGGCCCTGCCAGCCTGATTCCAACAGGTTTTTGACTTGGTCCTTGTGCAAAGATCTTTCCTGGTCAGGAAAGGAGAGGACAGGAACAGCTGCTGAGCCAGAGAACAGGCACCACCCAGGCTCAGCAGCTCCATCAGGAGCATCCCCATCTGGGGACAGGTACATGGGTCTACCACTGTCACCTCTCCCTTCTCCAAACTACCATAGCTTGCTACTGCTGGGTTTGGTTTTGGCCAGCCATCTTTCACTGCACCAAGAGGTGCTGAAATCCTAATATGACATTGGGATTCATGGGTCACCTTTGGCAAATTTATAATTAATCTCTAACTGCCATAAATATCCACCTTACTGGGCCACATCCTTGGAGTGGATGAAGTACTCCAACATGCACGACTTGGGAAGAGCAGAACACATCCAAATGTGTGTCCTGGCTCCTGAGCTGTGGCAGGTGTCTCCCAGTTCACTGGGAAATGGAAAGTCACTTAACTGCATCTGAGCCCAGCAGCCTGGGTGTGCAGCACCTTGGCATTTGACTATACTCAGCTGTTAACAGAATTTTATACGTGTAAGAAATAATTTCATGAGTAAACTAATTTAGCAAGTAAGAGAGTAAAGGAGTTGGAAACAGTCTGGTTTTTTCACATGAAACTGCACGCAGGGACAGAACATCCTTGCCAGCAGGGGAAGGGAACCCCCCAGCTGGTCCAGCAAACCCTGGGAGTGTTCAAAAAAATGTGCAGATGTGGCACTTGGGGACTTGTGGTTTAGCAGTGAACATGGCAGTGCTGGGTTAACAGTGGGACCTGATGATCTTAAAGGTCTTTTCCAATCTAAAAAATTCATGATTCTACAAAACCTGGGCAGCACCTGCACATCCCCACAGCCCCAGTGCCTCCAGGGACTTGGGTGGCTTCAGGGACTTGGGGACACCTGTCCTCACCTCCACTAGATGTCAGCACGGGGACAGCAGTGCAGAGCACCGTGTCATTTCTGGAGCTGTACAGCAGATTGTGCTGCAGCACCACTGGTGGCCAGTGACATTGGGCAGTCCCCTCCAGCCCGTATCTGGGGGACAACCAGAGCCTGAGGAGCTCAGCTTCCAGGTGAGGAACAGAAAACTGCAAAGAAATTTGGCAGGGGAGTAGGAGCATTCCTAACAAAGGACTTGCTACACGGAGAAACACTTGGAAAGCAGCACTCAGAGCAGAGTGTTTCCAGCAAAGACAACACACTAAAATCCATTTCACTACAGGCACAAAATTCTTGCTGCTTCAACACACTGCCAACAATGGGAAATACTCATTCTGCTCTCCTGGAAGGCTGCACTGGACTAGGTTTAAGCATCAAGCAGATACTACAAACCTCTTCAACAGAACTCAAACCAACAGTGTGTCCATATTTACCTCACCTGGAGCTACAGCAGAGATACTGGAGTGAGGAAAGAGAGACAGGATACAGAGAGCAGCCTCAAACTGCCCAGCTCAAAAGGGAATTTCTACCACAGGTTAAACTGCAGGGTCATTTCAGCCCCAAAATGCAGCCCCCAGGCATGGCTGCCAGTAACTGCACAATTTAACATCAGGGAGGATGCACGGCACATACTGAGCTTTAGGACCAACAGTGACAAATTCCCATTCACTTGAAGACGATTTTAAATGCAGTGGACAAGAGCTCTTATTCCTTTCAGAGAGGAACAATCACAGAGAAGACAAACTGCTACCTGGCCCACGATCATGCAGGAAATTAGAAACCATCAGGACTAGAAACTAATCCTTTTAGAAGTCCTTTCCTCTAATCCTCCAGATCACCAACTCTTGCCAACAAAAAATAAACTAAAAGCTAGCTAAGCAGGGACAATCTGGGATGAATTTTGTTATCCTACACATCACCCAATGTGCAAATGTGGTTTGTGTTGCAAAGCACCCACTGGGGTGCTTGCAGGAAGATCCAACATGAAAATTCATCTGAAACCCTACAATGATAGGGGAGAAGGAGGTGCAGCTTGGCTTTCCCGTGCCCAGCTGTGTCTGCAGCTGGCAATTTGGAAAGAGAACTCTTTGCTTACAAGTGAGATGCATCTGTTATAGCAGGGCTACTTACAGACACCGAACATTATTTCATTAATCCAAAAATCAATCTCAATTTGGCAGATTTTGTGAAAGCCAGGAGAGCTGCTGAGAGCTCCCACACCATAACATTTTTACCCCTCACAGGAAGGGGTGGGGGGTAAAAGAGGGTATAAGAGGTTGCACTCGCGAGCCCAGCAATGCCCAATCCCACTTTTCCATCCTGTTCTATGAGCAGAGAAGGCGGCACCCCCAGCAGTACCTGCCCCGCTGCGCCGCGTGCTCATGTCAGCCACGTAGGTCCACTCGTTGGTGGCGGGGTTGTACTGCTCCACCGTGCTCAGGCACTGCCTCGACGCTCCATCATAGCCCCCCACGGCGTACAGCTTCCCTGCAACACACACAGACAGGGCTCACCGTCACAGCCCAGCCCGCGGGGACACAGCCCGCCCGAGGGCGGCTCCAGGGGACACGCCTAAACCTGCCCGGATGTCAGGGGAAAAGCCTAGCAAAGTGATCTGGAGTGGGCTCGCCGAGAGGAGTGACTGTAGAGCTGTTAAATTGTCCTGTAGAGCTGTTAAATTGTCAGCAACACAAGGATACAACACAACAGCTTCATCAGCAGTCACAGCCCAGAGGGTTGTCCAAATTACTTGTTGGCCCAGGAGAAGAGGGATAATCAAAGCATGTTCTGTTGATGGAGGGTTCCCCCATTCAGGTGTGCTGTCAAAGGCTGTCACTGCACATTAATTACAGCATCACATGAGCAATAAACACAAAATAGCCTCTTATAATGATATAATGCCTGCAAAGGAACCCAGACCTGATTTTGTAGAACTTGGGCCAAATGGAAACCCAGAGATGCTGCAAGGACAGCTGAGGCCAGCTGGTCACTGGTGCCCAGAGATGCCAGCACAGGACACACCTGTACATACACCTGTGCTGTGAGGGTCTCCTGGGGTACCCAGCCCTCCCTACCTCAACTCACTGAAAGCTGATGAACACACAGTGAGACCAGAACAGCACAATCAGATATCATGGGACTACATCATACATGGAACAAGGCTGATGCTCTACTGTGCCCTCTGTTCCCAGGCCTGACTGATCCTCTCCCCTTGTCTCCCTGTATCATCTATCAGCTTGTTTTGCATTTAGGCAGTTAATTCTCTGGGCAGAGAAGGATTCTTCTTACTAAAGCAGCCAGCACAAGGCATTCTGGTTCAAGTCCAGGTCTCCTAGATGCTACAATAAACAACAATTTAAAAAGCTCGACAAATATGTAGAAAAATTCTAACCTAAATTTTTGTACAAAATCTAGAAATAATATGAATTCTCAGTCCAGGACAGCAGAATGAGCCATGAATGAGCTCTGCAATTCTTTGCATGCACAAGACTCCCACCAGCAGTTATCTTCAGCCTTAGGCTTTTGCATCCTCCTGTTTTTGGATGTTTGCAAGACTCCAAGAACAGGCTGGCTCTTTTCTTTCTCCCTCAGGCCCACTCATGGCCTCCTTCTGCATCTTCCTGTCTCTAGGAACATTTAAAACTCTGATTTGTGCTATTGGTCCTGCCTGGTATTTGTCAATTAATCAGGCAAGAATGCAAGCAAGACAATATAATTTCCCCAGCTGGCATAGATTATTAGGTATTTAAAGTATATTTCAGATCATCAGATTAATTTTTGTCACATTCATATGAACCCTGTGGATTAACTGCAGGCTGCAGCTTGTTCCCTACACCAGTATGATCAGCTCTTGTGCCCACCACATGCCCTCATTATTTTTATCACAGACTCCAACATATGCAACACTTATTTGTGCTTTCAAACAAAGCAAAGGAAAAGGATTTCATAAGTCTCCAGTAGAAAATCTGTCCATACAAATGCAACTGTCAGGTCCACATTTAATACTTTTTCTGCATTCAAGGCACTTGAATAAAATCCAATGACTGAGAGCAGCCCAGCACTTCCCAAGCATGGGCCAATTTTGAAGGAATTGCTTCTTAAATATGCAAATTTAAGTTAATGACCACTGTTTATTCTGACTTTATCTCCCTTCT
This sequence comes from Illadopsis cleaveri, assembly GCA_013399915.1. Classification (NCBI taxonomy): domain Eukaryota; kingdom Metazoa; phylum Chordata; class Aves; order Passeriformes; family Timaliidae; genus Illadopsis; species Illadopsis cleaveri. The sequence goes on along the minus strand of VXBB01000328.1, from coordinate 664,687 downwards.
TCTTCTTCTTCTCACATAAACACATTTCATGTACATTAACATATTCCATGTACTTTCCACTCAAACAGGTCAAACCAAAGCACTATAAAGCATGGTTTATATGGTATAAAAAATACCATAATAATAAGGCTTGTGCCAAAGCTGCCCTGCACTGCACTGACTGGAAAGTGCAATGCCACACTAAAGTTCAAATAAAGCCTTTCACTTTCTTCAGAATAGATTTTGTAAAGGAAGAAATTATTCCTACTTAAACTTTTCATTCTCCTGAGCCCAAACCAAGCTGCTCAGTTCCAGCTCCCTCAGATTTGGTGCTGACACCGAGGTGCCACAGCTGCCACCCTCCCAGGCCTCCCACCTGGCTCTGAGCTGCCGCAGCACCGGCCTTTGCTGTCCTCAGCCCCTGCTCCTTGAGGAACCACAGCAGAGCTGTGCCTGATGTCAATAAACACAGGTTTTAGTATTCCTGCCAAACCACCAGCCTGGGGCTGTGGGACAAACTCTGTTCCTGCTTCTCTGGCTGAGCAGATTTTCCATGATGGGTATTCCATCCACGCAGCGTCTGTCGGCAGCAGCAGCAGCATCCACTGCACAGCAGCACTGCCCTTCACCAGCCAGAAGCAGCCCAGGAAGAATTTGGATTCAAAGAAACCTGCACACACCTAATTGCATTCACAGGAGGCAGGGGCTGGTCTGATACAGGTTTGAGGGCCTTGGAAAGCTACACATGATTTTTCACCAAGATAAAGAGGAGAATGGAAAAAGTTGCAGCAATTACATCATATAAAATCAATCTTTCCCAACTGGTCTAGGGAACAGTTCTTGCCGCTCCCTCCTACTGCACTTAACCATTCAGGCTTCTGTTTGACACAGTAACATTTGCTTGATGGAAATGGCTGCTGATTTTCTTACCCTCCACAACTCCAACTCCAACACTGCTTCTTCTTGTGTTCATGGGAGCCACAAAAAACCACTCATTGGTTTTATAGCTATAGGCCTCAACTGATGCCAGACCTAGTTAAAAAGGGGATACACAGGTTTTCTAATTAAAAAAAAAGAGAAGAAAAAAAGATTGGTGTTGCACTTTCATCTGCCTTCCACCTCCTCCCAAGCCCATAATTCCCACCACGCTCCTGCAATCCCACTTCCTAATCCCTTGCCTTCCAGGCTGGGACCAGTATGTCAATGCCACTTCTTCAGTGGCTGGAAAAAGTGTTACCCCATCACCCCTGCCCTGGGACTGCTGCCTCTCAAATGTGCTGATGACACCAAGGTGAGCAGAGTCCAAATTCCAAGTCCAAAAGCCCCACATCCTTTCAAGCATTACAAGACATCCATGCAAAGGTTTAAAAATTTCCCCAGACCCTGCTGCAATAGTTAGTTCAGGGCTTAACCAAGTGGCAGAGCTTTTCAGCAGAGGCAGAAGTGTGAATCTAAACACACAGCTATGCCAAGATAAATCCCAGGCACACACACCCTGTAAGATTCCTCGCTCGTATTTTATTCATGTTGCCATGAAAAATTTAACTGAAACAAGGAAAAAATCCCTTTTCAGCCCAGAAAAAGCATAATCATACAGAGAATGAGGCTGAAAGAACTGTATCACTGAAGAAAATAATAAGGGTGAGATTCTCTGCAATTACTGACAGGTCAGGACACACACGTGGGTAGTTACACATCAGACCCCATTCCTGGCTCTTTCTCTACAGAACCACAGAGGAAGGGCACAGGAACTGTGGACCCAATACTTTCTGAGCCTGAGAACAGCAAGCTCTTCCCAATGGAAACTTCTCAACCGTTTTCTTTTTCCCAAAACAACCTTGTGTAAACAATATTCCTTTCCCATAACAACAGGTGTTGTTTGCTATTTCTGTGACTTAGCCAATGGGAGAGGTGTCAGCCCTATGGACCAATAACGTGTCTTTTTAGCGCAGCATGTTATAAAAGGGCTGAATGAGTTGTAAATAAATCTGATTTCTCCTGCCTTCCACCTCCTCCCAAGCCCATAATTCCCACCACGCTCCTGCAATCCCACTTCCTAATCCCTTGCCTTCCAGGCTGGGACCAGTATGTCAATGCCACTTCTTCAGTGGCTGGGAAAACTGTTACCCCATCACCCCTGGAGTCAAGCATCTTTATTTCATGTCCTATTGCGACAAGGAACCTCTGTAAAGCTCTGCAATCCCTGCAGGGCCTCTGAAATCACTTTTTAGAGGTCAGGCACTGCCTGTTTTTTTGCCCTGCCACGTACCCGTGCTGCCATCAAAGCCGCCCACGGCGTAGAGGAGGTCGTTGAGCACGGCGGCGCCCAGCGTGCTGCGCCGCTCCTGCATGCTGGCGATGGACGTCCACTGGTCCTTGGCCCCGTCGTACACGTCCACCGTGCGCACCCGCAGCGACCCGTTAAAGCCCCCCACGGCATAGACACTGCCAGCCATGAACACCACGCCTGGGGAAAGAGGAGAGGGGTTTGTACAGCAAACACCTTGGGGAGAGAGTAGGACCTGTCTAGATCGTGCTCGCCCGCCGGGGTGTGGAAGGCAAAGCACAGGAAAGGCTTCGGCGTTTTCTGCAGGTTGACAGTGTTGAAGTCGAGCATGATGAAACATACGTGTCATATGGGAGGTGAAATGCACATGAAAACATGGCAGTGTAAGGCACAGATGGAGTTCACACCTGAATGAGTAATTCTGTGAGCCAGAGGGAACACCAAATGGTGAGCCACATTCGCAACCCTGTCAGATGTTTTCGGAGGAACACTCCCAGCTTAAAGATCTGCTCTCTGTCACGCACTCCCCCGCACCAAGAGGGACTGACTCAGCTCCTTTGATTTTCACTAGGAAACCAGCAAGAAAAACTGGACCCCTGAGGGCTGCCAAGACAGCAACAGGGGAGGAGGAGGGGGAGGAAACACTGATGGAGGAACAGCCAGGAGACAGAGAGGATGAAGGAGAGACAGTGGCTATGGAGGGCTGACAGGCAGGAGCAACCCCACTACAGAGCAGGACATCCACCTGAACAAGAAGGGAAAGAGGTCTGTAGGGAAAGATGAGGAAAGAATGGCAAAAAGAAAGAGCTGCTTGAGGCGAGGGGCACAGAGGAAGCTAAAGGCAGGACTAAGGACATCCATCCAGTGCTGAAGAGCTGCATTAGGGAAACAAAGAAGTTTGCAGCAAAGTTCCCTTTACCTGCTCTGCATCTCCGTGAGGGAAGCTCAGCAACCTGATCCCACCGCTCCTCCTCAAAATCATAGCACTCCACACTGCGAATGGCTTTGGGCGCTTGCCCACCCACCACAATCATCACCTGCAGAGGGAAGAGAAGAGCTAGAAAACCTCAGACATGGCCCTGGGCAGCTGCTCTCTGCAGCGAAACCATCACCACAACCTGAACAAGAGCATCTGCCAACACACGTGCTGAAGGCCAGCTAGAAGCCTCTGCAGGGACACTTATTTCAGGCAATTACGTTTCAAGGGGGAAAAACTTCTCTCCACTTTAATGCATGCTAAATATGGCCACCCCATTTACCCTTCCTCACTGTGTCCAAGGTGGGCAACTTGCCCAATTTCTCCTTGAAATACAAAACCTTTTGGCACCACGGCATACCCAAGACTCACTGCACAAGTATTTTTTAAGTGAAGAAGATTCCAGCATAATTTCCACTGGTGGCCCACTGTTTAGTCATTATCTCCATGGTGGTGCTAAAAATAATCAATGCCACTTAGCAAATGAAACGTGACAGAGCAACCCCACTACACGGGGAAGGCGACACTCAGGGAAATCACCAGAACTGTCACCCCCCAGGGGGTCTGGGCTGCTGAAGGATGTGACTTGTCAGCTTCATTAAGGCTTTTGGTTGCCACAGGTATTGAAGAAAATGCAGGAATTAAACCCTGAGTTCCTCACAGGTGGGGAAGAGCTATATCATGGTGGTCAAGGGCAACCTCAGGAGCATAAGAACCACTCTGATGGGTCAGGCTAAGGGTTCATCCAGCCCCAGACTGCACTACCAGCAACAGCAAGGGGTGGACACTGGTGGGGAAGTGAAAAGATCACAAGACCTGGGCAGCATGCAGTGTGGTCCTTCCCAAATCTGCCCTACCTGCTGCCAGAAGACAAACTCCCCATGGACACGGGTGCCAGGAGCCTGCAGCTCTGCACTCGAGGGTGCCCGTGGCTCTGAGCCCCAGCTGGGCACTGCCAACCAACACCTGCACAGGCAGCCAGCCCCCAAAACACCTGCACTGGCAAGCAGCTGGACCTGCACTTTGTTCAGCACACACTTCACTTAACCCTCCACAGCCATCAAGAGGGAAGATTTGCTCCCTTTATCACAGCAAATCAGCGGGACAAACATCACCCAAGACAATCTGATTTTTACAAGGACAAGGAGCTAGAAACAAGATAATAGGGCTTCAAATATAGATAAAAGGCAGCTGGACAACTGACTTTAGCTTCTGCAAGGCAACTGGGAGTAGCTGAGGGGATAAGATCGTCACTTGAGGTCACTTGGATAACAAACTTAATTCCAAGCAGGGTTGCTTTAAAAGTAGAGAGCTAGACAGCAATTTAAAGAATTTGAAGAGCATGTAAATACTGGCCTGTTTGATCTACAAAGATGAGAACATGATATGAGAAACCAAATTGAGTCTAAATTAACAGCCTGACTACTAGTTGTGTAACAGTCTCCCATGGCAAGCTGCAGGGCTTCACACGATTACAGAATTAAGGGATTTCACAGCAGACAATAATCCCTCATCAGTAGGACCAACAGGCCAGATGAAAGTTTCTCAGTAACAGGATTGCTCAGAGATCATCACCTTCTTCCCTTTCTTCACAGTTCAAAAGAAGGGAGGAGAGACCTGCAGAAGATTTGGGTTTGTACTTATAGGTCATGCTATAAAAGATGCTGAGAACCTCTGAACTCACCGATTTGCTGTTCCTTTTATCCTTAACTACTTTAGTCCTTTAACAAGGGCCATGTCAAGCCCTTCATGATACCCCAAAGCTGTGTTCTACCTACTTCATCCCAGCAACAGCAGGCTGAGACATGCTGCCACATGCTGCAAAACCACAATTTCTCAATGGACAGTCCAGTATCCAAATATCAGAAACTGCACAGATCTTATACATCCCACGAAGCAATCTCATTATTGTCTGTGCTTGGAAAAATAACACACTCTGGTTTTGATGTCTTGGAATCTCCAAATGCTTACTAGCAACTTCAGTGGCAGTCTGCTGAGAGACATTGTGCCAAACTGTGTTTATCTCTGGGCCACAGGGAAAAGTTCCTGTGGTCGTTTTTTTCTTCACTAATGAAGTGGTGGCAGGAGCATCACACGCCTGCGGGATAAAGGTGAGGAGCAGCAAGGATTATTTATTCAGTTGCTGCTTTGAGTCCATTGAGATTCGCCTCAGACTTCCTGCCCATGGGACTGGGTGCTGTTGTTTCCTGCTTTCCTGGCTTCTGATTATGGATACAGGAAACAAAGAGACACCTGCTGTGACCCTCCTCAGCAGGACTCCACCACACTCTGACCAGGCAGCAGCAGCCTCAGCCAGATCTCCAGCACTCCAGCAACCACTGCACAGCTCAGCCAGTCACCAAACCACTTGTGGCTGACAAAATGTTTCAAGAGCAGAGATACTCCTTCCCCTAAGGGTTTATCTAAGTTTATCCAACTTAATTATGTTTCCTTGCTGGGCACGGGCAATGCCAGAAGAGGGAGTAAAACACTTCCAAGCACAACCACTGAGTTAGAAAAAAGTAACACGGCAAGTTCTCGAGTTCCTGTCAAAGACTGAAAATGCCGCCAGGAACAGGGGTGAGGTGACATGAAGTGACACGCTCAGCTTACCTTTGGCAAGCTAACAGGAGTCCTTGGCTTTGTCCTGGGATTCTTTATTAGTTGCCTTTGATCCAGAGGAAGCAAATGATATTTCATGGCTTCGATTAGAAAGTCTTTACAGGTGTTGTTATTCTTGATTAAAGCTTCCTCTTCCACTGTCTGAGAACATGCACACACAACAAGGATCATTTACACACTTACACAGGTCACACGGAGCTTTGTGGAAATAACATGTAACCTGGAATTTCCTTTCCAATGTACCAACATTAAAAAAAAAAAATGCAGGAGACAAACACAGACTTCCAGCTCTTCCCAAAGAAGCAATGCACTAACATCCAAGCTTCTCACTTTTTTCCTAGATCACTCACAAGAATTTATCACTCTCTGCCAAACACTTGATGCAGCAGAGGAGAGTTCAGCAAGAGTCTGTATAAAAAGTGATTTCTTTTATCTGAGTCACAATTTTTAAAGAGAGGCAGTACCTTTTATTCCACCAGAAGATACAGATAAAACAAAACCAAAACCATGATGGGTTCATCTGGTGAATACCAATTTTATACCAACTGTATTGGTTTTTTTAGACATATGATAAAAGCATAGTAGTCAAAGAGCCCATATGCCAGCCCCTTCTTTGGGAATTCTCAGCTTACTATCCCAGAGCCCAGTAATTAATTTATGAAGAACAATCTCCAAGACAGACTGAGTCAGAGAGTGCCTCCCCTGCCAACCACACAGACCCACATGTATGCACAGCATACATCTTAAAACCAAAATTATCACACATTATGTGTTTCCATTATGATGTTTGGCCTGTGCATGAGAGAAAAAAGCTGCACAAGGTTGTAACACCACCACTTCAGTATTTTCAGGGTGAAAAATCACAAGATAATAACTTCTCAATGTTTCCCCTTGGGGGACAGCAGCTCTGATCTCAGCACTGCCTGGCAGAGCACAGGTCCCATTTACAAGAAGACTTCTGAAGCACACATTGATTTCAGAGTCCACTCAGTTTTTGCTTTTATTTTTCTGTTTACAGACTCAGCAACAAACCAAATTACCCATCTCAGACACAAACAGCCAAGCCACCGATTAAGGACCAACCAGCAGGTAAAGTGCAAGTATTAATGACTTCTTTGCAGACTAACCTGTACCAGGTAATCTCTGGGCAAAAGGGGCAGGCGAACATGCTCCATCAGCTTAGCCATGTGCTCTAAGCGAGATTCCTTCTCGTAATTTATCCAAGAGATAACTGCTTCAAAGACCTACACAGATAAAGTAAAATTAAATGGGGAAGAGAGAACTTCCTAGCAGAGTCACCCACCCAAAATCAGGAGCATGGTGATTTTAGAGCACGGAAGGAAGGGGGTGCAAGATCTCTATCAAACAGATGAAAAAGCTGTGACTGCATAGAGCACAAGCAGCACTGTAGTAAAGAGCTGAGCTGACCACGCATGTTAACAAGCAACTTCCCATCTAGATGTGTTGTATCACTCCCAGAGCCAAGTGCATGTCCAGAACAATCATATAACTTTTGGACATTAGCACTGGAAGGCAGCCAGGAAACTTAATGAGCCTGCTGACATTTGCACTGGACATTATTCATGAAATCAGCCACAACAATTACTCCTGATAACTGAGATCTCCCTCCTCCAGGAGCCTGGCCACACAGTAAAGTCACTATGCTCATATTTAATCACTGCACCAGTTCCACCAGCCCCCACAAACCAAAAAGTCTCGAGGACAAGTTCCCCATACACACAGGGGAAGCCCTGCCTGTAGCCATGGGGCCTCTGCACTGCATGCATTTCACTGCTAAAAATACTTGGACACTCCAGCTGGAGAACAAGGGCACACTGGGCTTCTGGTCTGAACCAAAATCTTGTTTTACTTCCAGATCCAGCTGGTTGAGATAAGCATCCAGAGCTGGAGGCCGTGACCAAGTGCTCACAACCAGCCCCACGGGCAGAGCCCTGGCGGCGCACCGGCGCAGGAGGAGCGGCCGATGTGGGCTCCCCTATGAATATGCATGTGCTTATGTAACTGGGAGCCTCACCCGCAAAAGAAAGGCCTAAAAATGTCACCAGGAGTGGGAAAGGCTTCCTGAAACACCCAGCAAGGCAGCAAGAGGGGCTGATGCAGCCTCAGATGCCGCACAGCAGGATCTGGATCATTGCAGTGGAGTCTCCCCACAGAGCGAGAATTAAATTCTGATGCATAACTTTCTTCTACAGGCAACACTCCCCAAGCTCTCTCACTGCCCAATTACTCAGGGGGGCTGAGCAGAGATCACTTCTGTCCCATGCTTCCCCCAAAAGCACCCCTGGCCCTTCCCTCCAGCATGCCACCTTGGTTTCAGCTTCCTTCTGGGGTCACCAAATGGTCAGGCCAATTTGCACAGATAATTATTTCTTTCTTTCCATCCCTCCCATCACTCCCCAAGAAACCATTTTGTTTGGTCCAAGGTCACTAATTTGACAAAATCAACCAAAAATGAGGGCACCATCTTTCAGTCCCCAATTGTTGCCAATAAATGTATTTGCAGGAGGCCCTGGCAGACACATCCTGCCATGAAGGAGATGCAGAGCAGAAAAGGGTTTCTTCCTCTTAGGTTAAACTATATACTTTTAAAATGCAGTAAAGCACCAGCCTCATTTCCTGTGCCAACAAAGTTCCTGCTGAACTGTTTGGAATTCAGGACACTGCAATAAGGATTTAAGCAACACAACAGGGAGCAGTGTAATCAAACCGCAGCAAATGCTGAGGAAAATAACTACTGCAGAGACTTTAAGTATTTTAAAATTAAAATGAATACGCAAACAAATCTTTTAACTTTGGCTATGAGGCCTTTAAAGTAGAAACTGGGTTGTTGTGAGATTTTTTTAATTGCAAATGAATGTGGAAGGAGGATAAAGGAAATGTTTAGCTGACAAACAGGCTTTTCATTAACCTCTTCTGCACAAAGGCTGAGCTGCAGAACAGGTCACAGGGCTGGGACATACCCAGCTACAGGTCAGGAGGACAGTGAACCAGTCTAAAGGAAGGTAAGGCAAATGTGCACTAGGAATAAGCTGCTTCCTTGGTGCTGGAGTCCACTCCTGAGTTAGGCAAGCACTGATGCTTCCCTGCTGTGCCTACTCTAAAAATAACTTAAAAAAAAAAAAAAAAAGTCAGATTTTGGCACCTTCTGTTGGCTCTGCTTCCTAATTTCAGAGAAGTGGGAAAAAGGCTTTAATCCAAGACAGCAATATCTCTATTTAAAGGCCACATCTGTTTCCAGTCCTGCCATGCCCGCTGCAGACCCTGAGCAGCTGCTGCTGCTCCCCCAAGACTCTCCAGCCATGCAGGACCTGCTGCCAGGGTGGGATGGACAAAGCAGGTGCCCACTCAGCTTGGTGCAGAGCTGAGGCACGGGCTGAGACTGCAGCTGGCACCCGCCTGGCTGCAGGAGCAGTCCTGAGCTTGGGAGAAGTAAATTTCCCACTCTATGGAGCAGAAGGGTGAAAGTCTGGAATATCCCCTCTCTGCATACTGCCTAAGGAAAGAGAAAGCCCAGATGTTTTCCCAGTCTCTTCTGCCAAAAATCCATTTGTCAGAGACTCCCAAGAATGAGGACCAAACCTTGCATCAGCTTCTGCTGCATGTCAGCAGCATGAGACAATGAATCAATCACCAGACTCTGTGCAGAATCCCCAATCCAAAAATTTCAACCCTTAAAAAATTTCTTTAGCCACTGTTCTGTGTTGGCAGCAGACCATTCTCAAGTCTCCCCACTTCATACATCTTTAGTAAATAACAAATAATTATTATTTTTATATGGTTTTTTTAGCTTGCAAATAGTAAAAAGAGCCAATTAGGTCAGGTACAGAAAACATCAATAAAACTGTCTTCCAGGTAATGTACTCAGCTACAGCAAAAAGAGCACGCAGGGACAACAAACCTCTGCCCTGTTCTGAAAGGGCCTGTGTAACTGCAGAGGCTGGTACAACACAGAGGACAGAAGAGAAAGGAGAAGAATCTTTCAGTGATGAGGAAATGCTGTCGCCACTTTACAATTAAAATATATTTCTATGCTAGCAGAGAATTTTTGTCGTCCTGATGGCTTAGGGGTAAAAATAAGCCAAAATTGGTGAAGATAAGGACATATTTTATTAAGCCAGTTGGTATTAATTGCTGGGTGGCAGAGGAAGGAGAGAACACACAAATTCCTGAGGCATTCCAAGGGCAATTCTCCCTCCCTGATCCTGGCAGGACTTGTCTCTAACACTTCCCAGTGATCCAGGGATTGCAGTGCTCTGGCTCACAGGCTACAGTACATGTATGAGACACAGCAGGAAGAGGGGCAAGAAAACTTGTGAAATCTGGCTGTGACAATTAAGCTGCCAGATTTCTGAAGTATTTTGCACATGCATGCACACAGACTGAGGTGTGTATGTATAGAATGGTATACACACCTATATACTTTCATACAATCCATTTTGTAATATATATCTCAAACATTAGCAGAGAGAAAGAATAAAAGTGAGGAAAATGCCTTGTCTGCTATGAAGTTAACATGAAACAGCAGCCTACGAGTCTGTCCTCAATTTCCAGCACTTCTTTGAACTCCAGCACATTTCATGTTTATGTTCCATTCCCATTTTCTGCCTCTCTCCTGTTATTCAGATCTTTTGTTTTGAACATACAGCTTATGCTTACATTTCCTTCCACTGCCTTGCATTCTCAACAATCTTTCTTTTTACAAGTTCTTTTACAGTCAGCTAAAGAAATACTGGGTTTGATTGTGTAAAGCTCAGATGAGGGAAGGAGCATTTTGATTCCCCTGGGCGCAAAGCCAATAAAAGCTTTTGAACAATGCTGCACAGGACTGGAAAAAATTGGTTACTAAACTTGCACTTCCCTTTGCAGGCTGCTTGGCTCAGGCAGAGTGATTCTGCTGGGAGTTAGTGCCATTTGCTGTTTCCCTTCCTGGCCCTGCCCCAGTGGCACCTCATAGCCCCCACCAGCCCCACGCCTGCAGAAACCCAGAGCCTCTGAGTTTGCTGGCTCAGGACCAGCAGGGAGCATCCCTGTGTCCACACCTCATGTGGGGCAGGTTTTCTGGGGGGTTTTACAGTTCCTCTGGGCCCAAGCACCTGTGTGTCTGCAGCCCAGAGGGGCTGAGCAGGAAGAGAGCACAGATGAGGATGTGCAGCCCAGCCAGCAGCACCACCACACTGGGGTCCAGCTTCAGCCCACCCAAACACAGGCATCCAACAAGGGCCCTGAAGCTGCAAACCACAGAATCCTCAAGCTCTCCTGCAGCCTCTCAAAAGTGACCATTTACATTTAGGACCATGATTTAGTGGTGGACCTGGCAGTCCTGGGTTAGTGGTTGGTCTCAGTGATCTTAAATGTCTTTTCCAACCTTAATGATTCTGTGGCTTAATCTCCCCACAGTGACAATTTGGAATGGGCTGAAGGACTGGAGGCACATGCTTGTCCCCAGAACCCTGCAGTAGGTCATACAAGCAGCTCAGACCAGAGAATGGGGCTGGAGCTCACCAAGCTCCATAAACACTGGTCACCCTCCTCTCCAGGACTCCAGACTACACAATGTGTGCTGAATGTTTCAACCACAAAAACAACATCAACCACTGCCTGTTCCCTCTTTTTTATTAAAAACACTGAAGATACTAGAAAAACATTTCCTTCCTTCCTTCCTTTTGGTTCTGGGCTTCCTTTTGTTGTTCTATCCAGCATGCTACAGAAGCCAATATTCCTCTTTGTCCTAATGAAATTCACTTTTTTTTCTGTGGTTTTACAGCAGGTATTAAATGCTTTACACAACAGTAGATGGGAGTTTCCTAGTTTTCCAGAGAGGGAAAGTAGTTGGTTCTGAGCCCCAGGGCTTTTAGCATGATATGGATCTGAGAGTCATAACTTCCTGCAAAGAACAACCAAGTGAAGGTCATTTTTATGTGTTTTTAGGATTCACATTATTTTAATCTTCCTTTCCACATGATCTCTGTTGGAGAATGGCCCCTAAGGAGCATGTCATGGTAACAGTTCCTGGTGTAAGATCTAAAAACAATCCAGCATTCTTACATTCACTCTTGCTATACAATTTACTGTACCTTTTCTTCAGAGGAGACTGTGAGCTTGTCACTTGATATTAAACTGCAAACCTGGTCCAGACTAAGGCTAAGAAATTCTTCTCCTAGCATCACCTCAGGGAAGTGCTGCTCTGTTCAACAAATGAAAAGGGGGAACAGAAAATTATAATGAAATCCATGTTTTCAGTCAGTGGAAGGACCACAGCATTGAGAGAACAGCTCTTGGCACAGCTCTGAGCACCCAAGACAGACCCACAGCAGCTGAGAGAGGAACACGGACAGAAACCAGCCTCAGAGCAGGATAAAGAAACCTCATATTATTTCAAGCAGCACCAGCCCCATGAAATACTTTCATAAAGGATACTAAACTTTCTGAAAAGCCACTGAGAATATTCTGGTGGCAAATACAGTTAGAAGTGGCAACTGAGACAAGGGCCAATGTCCAAAGCAGTAAATAACCTGGCCACCTCAGCACCCACCCTCCCAGTAGTTTTCCCCTTTCCACTTAAGCCTGCAATTGTATAAACTTCTATTTCTCCCTTTTTTGCCTCCAATCTCCCCATACTGTAACTCTGGGAGCTGCTTGAAAACAAAAAGCACATCACTGAATATAACCCCAAACTGGAAGAATTATGACTGAACATCATCAAATCTGTCAAGCTTTATATCTAGCCAAAAGGCACACAAAATAATCACTTCCTGAAAAATAATTTCTAGGTCAAATATGTCATTAGCCAGTTGCAGCAATTTTAGTTTTGCAAGAATTTCTTACATATACTGCCAATTTAATCTCACCTGTCATTTGCTAAGTCCCATTTATCTTTGGCTGAATTACAGAAACATGAACCTCAGACACTTTACGTGAAGCAGCTTCTTTCAAGTTCTAATTCTGTAGCTTTGAGAAGCTCAGACTCCTGTATGCAAAGAGCTCTCTCTGCAGCAGGATCTGCCTCGAGTTTTCACATCTGCAGTGCTTTGCCTGACAAAAAGCAGCACCACAGGGACATGAGCTGGCATAACTTCCAGAGAGGAGATTTTTGGAGCCCCTGAACAGCCCCTCACCAAAGCTGTTGCTGCAGGACTCCCCAGTCACAGACCCTCCTTGCTCCACTAAGGACCAAACCCTCACAGCTAAGCCAAAAGCTCTGATTAAAAATAGCAGCATGTGGATAAAGTTTAATCCTCTGTTATGCTGGAAATATATATATGATCTAATGAACTCTTTTGGCCTCAAATACTTAAGAGGCAGGAAACACTCCCCACACAATAAGCTGGATGCACTCTGACTTCTGGGCAAAAATCTCATATTCATTCATTCTGGACTCGCATCTGGCAGCAGAAAGGTATTTGATCTCTTGTTATTAGTTGGAAGCAAGGAAGAATATTTACTGATTTTAATAAAGGAGCTGGTGCCTGCATCAAGAAGGCTCCTTCACCTACTAAAGTTATCCATTGGCCAGAACTCAGCATTTCTCAAGTAACTGAGATCATGCATGCATGGACTCTTGAGCTTGGGGACTTCTGTCTTGGTTTAAGGCTGTTACACAAACAACATAGTGAAAAGAATTTTAATGGCATTTTTATTAATGGAGTTCCATTAACATTACATGGGCTGCTGTACTAACTGGGAGTTATGAAGGCCAATAAAACAACAAAGCAGACCTTCTAATTGCCAAACAACCAAATAAATATAGAGTGAATGCACTGCTTGTTGGGTTAAAGATTAAACAGAGCCTGGAAACAAGGATAATGAGATATTACAAGCAAGCTTTTATACAATTAACCATTCCTTCCAGGGTACCTTTTTCTCCAGGGAATAATACAGCCAGAGCAGCTGAAAAGGTTTTAGTTTTATTTGCACGAGAATAGGGGAGGACTCAGTGGATACATTTCTATTCCACTGAGCCTACTTATGGTCCAGTTAAGGACGAAACTGTTAAAAAAGGAAAAAGTTGCAGGACAGAGCAGGTGCTCTGGGAGACAGCAGGTGTATGTGTCCCCATACAAATTATCAGAAAACAGAAAAACCAGCTGGGAGAAAACTATCAGCTTCTCCCAAACAGAGGTCAAGGGCAACTCTGCCGGAGGAGACTGGAAAGTGCTGGGGAATTCAGAGCTTGGGGCTGGCTGAAAAAGTTTTACATTTACAATGGAGAGGAGAAACGCTGTTTTCCATTGCCTGCACCTACTTATTGCTACCAAAAACATCCACTCCCAAGGAAGCATGAGCCTATCCTCCCTTGGGGTAAGGGGCCATTGCTGCACAGATCAGAGCCTCAGACTGCATGGCAATTTTAGCTGAGTGTTCCAAGGATTTAATTTTGCCCAGTGCCATTTACTCCCACAACAGAAATTCCCAGCAGTGCCTGCTGCTCTCCCAGGGCAGGGTCCATGGGGAGGACACCAGCACACCAACACTGAGCTGGTGCACAGGCACTGAGAACTTGCCAGGATCACACTCAGGAACTGTTTTGTGGGCTGAGATCCAGGGGATCAGGCTTTTTACCTCCTGTGGTGCGACCAAACCGCATTTCGCAACTTGTAGCATCACAGAAAGAAGAAGCCTAGAACCCAATAAAGAATTCCCTTCCTGTTCCAATTCCAGAAGTCTGAAGAGACCAAGCAGGACGTGCTCAACCCCTGAGCTGCTGTAGCTGGAGGCAGGGCCAGCCCCACACGCAGCCCCCCTCCCTCACCTGCGTAGGCGTTGGCCTGCTGCAGCAGCTCGGTGCAGGCGTGCACGTCGGCAAAGGCGCGGATGCCGAGGCAGTTCGTGGGGTGCAGCTGGGACTGCAGGAAGTCACAGCAGTTTTTTCTAACATCCATCAGTTGCAATAGACTAGCAGCTGGCAACAGAACCTGCAAAGGCAAAAGAGGGGAATGAAAGCGAGCAACAAGGAGGGATTTGCAGCTTGCACAAATTGGAGGCAATTCCCTTTCTGACAGGGACACATCCCTGTGGGGTTATGACAAGGAAGGTTCAAGTTTTAGCTCTACCCACATGCAGAGGATCCCTGTTCATGCTTTGAGACATGAAAATGGCTATCCTACACTGGGCTATAAGTGAAGCTCTTCTCACAGCTTCTCCCCACAAGACCTCAAGACAAAGTGAGGACAAGGTAGAAGCAATCACAGGTGCTCCTGAATTTCTGGCTTTGCTGCAGGTAGGTCCTGCACACAGATTTTCTTTTTTTTTCCCCTAAAGGGCTTTTTATCATTTATAAGCATTACCATCAGATTCAAAGCCCACAGCAATCCATCAGTCCTCAAAACTCTGGACTTTGTTACTTTTAACAAAACCTTATTGGCTTGTGAGGATGGTGCCCAAACAGTCATGTAAGAGAGGGGGTTCCCAGAAGCTCAGGCAGGTTTTGGTGACAGCAAGGCTCTTGGGAAAGACAGATCCAACTGTTCAAATCAGCAGCTCTCATTTACACTAACACAAGACTCTGGGGACACTTGTGGATCATGGCTGCATCTGGAAATGAGGTACCACTTTGTACCTCCAAAACTAAGCACAGAAAAAGGAGACAGAAATGGATGGCAAATGTGACATCTGCTGGAATAAAACACCTTTGAGGCCAGTGAGGAGGACAGGAACTAGAAAACAAAGTCCATCAGGACATTACAGCCCGTGACATCAGCTACTTCCTTTCTTATGTCCAACAGCAACTGCAGACGTGTCTTATTCCAGCTCTTTTGTAGCTCTGGCTGCCTCACACATGTCCTTCCAACTGGGCATCTGTGCTCACCATCTGAGCACACATTTCCGGAAAATTATTGCCAACTCAAAAAAAAAAAAAAAAAGCAGCTGTTAAACAAAACAAATAGGTTAACAGCATTCACCTTCCTGAATCCCGATGGCAGCAAAGGGATAAAGATGTTCCCTCCCAGTCCCTGCCACCAGTCCCATTCCACACCAGGGCAGGACACTCACAACCTGCTCCAGGTCTTTCTAAGCAGTTGCTGTGTTCCAGTCCAGCTGTACAGTGCCTGACTGCTGCCAAGCCACCCCAACAGGCAACAATAAAAAGAGAAGTCAATTAACCCAGGAGCCTGTTTTAGCCCAAGCCTCTTGATGCCAGGAGCAGATTATTTTGTGCTTTGATTAAGTCGAGATAGCAATGCTCTAGGATTTTGAAATCTAGCTGTGAACCACTTTCTTTCTAGCTGAACTATTTCTGAACACCTGAGATACACAAGGGCTTTGGGTAGCCAAGTCAGACTCCATGCAAACCACCTCTGGCTATAGACCAGCCAGAGCCTCCCCTGTGCAGCCCCATCCATCCAGGATGCATGCCTGCCAGTCCAGGTGGGCTGCCTACCTCTGGTGTCTGGGATGTTGCCTTCAGACCAAAAGGAACTCACTACCATCACCACATGCACCTGGACAAACCAGTGCTGCTGTAATGGCCTGTGCTGGCTTGAGAGGTAGTGTAGAAGGAGCCTTACACCACTTCAGCCTTCAGGAAAGGGGCATTACTACACAACACTTCTCAGAAATAGGATATAAAAAGCCTATCAAGAGATGAGGGGATTTTTCTCTTTCCTATTTCCCAGCTGAACGTCTCAACACTCACCTTGTTTTTACCAGGGAAGGCGAAAAGCAAGCAAAGGATTTCCGTGAGAACAGAGTCTGTTTCCTTTAGAAATAACAAGAGGAAATGCCCTGCCTAAACATGCAGCAGGACCAAACTGCAACCCCATTAATATCCAGGCAAGTTACTCACATGGCTCTGGATTTGGCTCTTAATATTTGAACTCCAACAGCCGTGAACGATTTAGTGAGAGCTGGCTTCTCTACCAGATCTGCCTCCAGATCAAAACCCACTCATTTTTTGAAACTATGTCAAAATCATCTGCTACTACTACTGAGACTGACTGCTTTGCTCAATTTATGTCCAGAACCTCATCTATGGGATGTGTGTCTAGAGATATATACATATATAATATCTAGTTCACCAGCTGTGCTCTACAGACTCCACACAAATTTCAAGTTTTACACAACATTGCCCATGCTATTACTTCCATAGACCTTTAATGTCTCTAAACTAGAAACATCTTTCAGCCAAAAGTGCTCTGTGTATATAAGGTTCATTCATTAATGCTTGGACTGGAGAGGCTGGGGTTAATTCCCTGCTATAACAGAGCCTTACAGGTAACCTTGGCCAAAAGTTAACCTACATCATGCCTGCTCTGCAAAACTGGGAAAGGAGCATTTCCCCTAGGCAGGGGATGTATTAAAGCTTATAAGCAGCTTTGACAATTTGGTAAATTGGAAGGCAAATAAAAGTACTGGCTGTAAGCCTCAGCTGCACATCCAGGGCCACAGCTGGAACTGCACATCAGCCCAAACAGGGAGACAGCTCCCAGGCACCTGCCCAGGGGAACCCGTGACCAGAGAAACAAATGGATTTTGTGTTTGCAAGGCAGGTAAAATACAGTTTTAAACAAGCTGCTCCAAACAGCACAAATGGTGGAGACAGAACTACATTAGCCTAATGTGGCTTCTGAGTGCAAGGGTGGCAATCAGGCTTTATTACACCCCAGCTGCTCCTGGGCAGCACACGGATTGAACAACAGTACTTCCACTTAAATGCTCCTCCTGAGGTGAAATAACCCAGACACAGGAAGGTGTGACAGCATCAGGGAGTCAAAAAACCTTGTCAGGAGCAGGAGACAGACAGAGAATGCAGAGGTGAGAGGGAAAATGGGGGAACAACTGGCAACTTCCCTCCTGAGCTACCTTCTCCAACTTCAGACACGCCATCCCTTGGTTAAACAGTGAAATAAAAAAGTGAAGAGCTGCATCAGGCACAATACACTGCTCAGGTGCCACATCCACAAGTTTCACCTCAGCTTTCTATTAGGCCAAGCCAATTTAAAAGACTTCCTATAGGTTTAAGGAAGGGTCCCTAGCCCAGAGGAGTCAGCCCTGCAACGGACCAGGACCCCTGCACCCCAGGGAGATGCACAGCAAGGAGCTTTGACTCCAGGGAGGAACACAGCCCTAATTTATTGCTGAAAGGTGCTCTGCCTCACCCTGGGCTTGCACCTACTATAGCTGCAGTTTTTGGACTGAACAGGGGGAAGAGAGGTGGACTGACCCATTTATAAACCCTTTATCATCAAAACTGCACTTGCCAGAGAACTCTCTTCCTTGCTGTGAACTCCTAAGTGCACAGGGAAAGCTGAGGTGCAGAAGCAGTTCTCAAACAGAAATATTGCAGCTCCTAGCAAAGCTTTTTTCCTCTTGAGACATTTTTTATGACAATTACTATGCCTGCAAAGCTGACAGGTTCAATATCTACTTCCTCCAGACAGCTGATTTCAGATTTTGTTCTCTGTGTATGAGCCATATCTCAAACTGTGGCAGTACACAAGGACACCTCACACACGTGGTCCGTGGCACATCATTTCTAACAACTTAACTGTGAAATCAAGTTAATCAGGACTTTTTCCAGGGAATCATTACAACCTGAATGATAATGACTTTCTTAATTGGGAGGGCAATTCTCAGGCTGCCTGCCAGTATTGAAGTGTCATAGGAAAGGCTGGTTGGGACACATCAAGAAGGGAATGTATTCACTGTCTAGAGTCAGAGGTCCAGGTGTTTTCCCAGGACTGCCTAGGACAGGGGCCTTCTCCCAAATCTCTTCATTCAGCTCTGCTCAAGGACACCATGCAGAGCTTCTCCATCACTGAGCTGGCAGGTTTGACATGCAAGTTGGACAGCAGGCAGCAATGTAATCACTTCAGCTGCAAAATCAAGACCTAATTGAAAAATTCAGTTAATTGATATGTTAAAAGCACCAGCTACCCCACACACGTAGGGAGCAGCAGGCCCTGTGCTCTGATGTGTGGTTATGATTTCCATTGAGATCAACCCAGGAATCTGAGCATCTGTGAAGTTCCCCAAGATACTCACTTTAGTTTTCCTTCCTTTTACAGAAACTGCATGACACAACTTCCTTCCAAATAAATGATCAAGCTCCACCTTCAAATGAATGAAGTCTTTATATCATGCATATCAAAACTTACAACCAGCCTTAATGTGGGATGCAACAGAGGAGGAACAACAGAAGGCAGCAGGTGCAGAAATCCCAGGATGGATTTTCCTGAAACTACAACATGACTGCAATAAAGACAGAAATTCTGTCTCTGCTCCATGCCTTCCAAACAAGTGGGAGACTTAATCCCAAATACATGTTCACAGGTAAAATTTTTCTATCATCCATCATCCCTGAGCCCTCCCACTGCTGCACCTATACTGGCTTGAAATTCCACTCTAACAATGAAGTTCCAACAGACAAAGCAGAATTGCATTTGTAAATCTCACCCATGTACCCCAGCAGGGTTAGAAGAGAGTATTTCCTACACATGAGCTGAAAATCCCCTTTGCCTTCACATTTGGGACATAATCTTGAGAAGAAATTGGATGAACACCCCCAGGAACTCACTACATAGATGATGACTGGAATTGACTGTACAGGCTTGGCCCCTTGTACAGGTCTTTCCTTACATAAAAAACAAAACAAAAGACTCTGTGTCATCTCAGTCCACAATCAGCTACAGAAATACGTGCTTAGAAAAAGAGTCTCACTTCCTGAGCCCATACCAGGCCTATAAAAGCAAAAAAAAAAATACAGGTTTCTATTAGAAAAGAAACAACAAAAGAAGTTGTTGAAAGGCTTTTTGTTGTGAAGGGCTGGGCACTGGTCAGCATTCAAACACACTTAGGAACATTCATTCTGCACTCCGTGGTACCTTTGCTGTTCATCTTTTCCTCATTTCTATCCTGCTCTCATCTTATTTTTCTCACTGACAAGATAGTGTCTTTTCATTTATTCACAAGTTTTGATAGCTTGGCTGCATCTCCTCAGTTGATGTCATTGAGCAACTTTATTTTTCTTCTCATAATTTCTACAATGACATTACCTGGCACCCGTACCCAGAAATTGCTTCCTCCAGCTACTGAGACAGTCTGAAGAACTCCTTTAGAAAAGCACCATTGCCCAGCTAGAGAATCAAAACATGTGACAAGGAAATAGGAGAGCCCAGGAGGTACCTGCTGGGAAAAGAGAGTGCCTCACTGTGCTCAAGCAGGGCTGCAAAGAAACATTGCTGAAACAGAACAGACAGGCACTACTGAGGTGTCCTTCCAGATGGATGGATGGATGGATGGATGGATGGATGGATGGATGATCCAAAGCTGTGCAGCAGGAGGATGCGGTGATGCAAGGGACCAAACCTGCTCACTTCTTTGTAACACTGACACTGCTAATTCAGACAAGAGACTACAAGGAGCTTGATTTTTGTTGGTTTTAGCCTTCACTTCATGTGAAACTTTCCAACAAATCACAGAATATTCACTTCTGGAACCTTTTCTTCTTGTGGCTGGAGGTGAGTATTAACCTGTTTATGGCATTTTATTCAGAGTAAAACACCCAGAGACATGATGGAAATTTCTCTTTCTATTGGTTTCATAACACAATTATATTAAATTCCATAAAACATTTTCAGCATGAACACTTTAAACATGTAATAAAATTTAAACTAGTCAGTTTATCTTACAGTAGATCAGCTTCATTTCTTAGCTCCTTTGAATTAATTTACTTCTAGCCTGAAGAGTTAATCACAGAGTGGGTATTGAAATAAATGCTGCAGTGAAAGGACCTGCTTTACTAGATTGAGAAAAAAACACTTAGTATTCAAAACTTACATTTTTTTATCTTGCTGTCTGAGAGATGAAAGTCAAAATGTTCTACTTTAGCTCCCTGTAATCCCTGGGCCACAGAAGGCAGGCTTTGCTTGTGTTTTCCTAAAAAAGATGCCTGTCTAGTTGCTCAGGAAAGGCAACACCTGGACTTTCCACAGACCTTCTGGGCAGGACAGAGCTGCCTCTCCAGCCTGCTCCAGCTCCCACAGCACTGCTTACACCCAGCT
The DNA here is from genome assembly GCA_013399915.1 of Illadopsis cleaveri. Taxonomy (NCBI): domain Eukaryota; kingdom Metazoa; phylum Chordata; class Aves; order Passeriformes; family Timaliidae; genus Illadopsis; species Illadopsis cleaveri. The sequence continues at coordinate 643,803 of VXBB01000328.1, read as the reverse complement.
GCAGCTGGAGCACCAAAACACACCCCTGGGAATGCAGCCAGGGTCACTTCCCAAGCCCCATCCAAGGCAGGCTCAGCAGATGGAATCCTGAGCTCTGCACATCCCACGTGCCAAATGGGAGCTTCTGGAGCATCCAACACCCAGCAGTGTGGAAGGAAAGCACACCTTTCACAGAGCACACCTTTCACAGAGCACTGGATATAGCCTCCATATTTCCCACAGAAACGGGGACCAGCCTGAGGGTGGGAAAATGTAATTTCTCCTCCAGCAATGAGAGGTCCCAGAGGTGCAAGGAGCTCCACCCCAGTGCCCCAGTGAGTGATGCTGTGTCAGCTCCTGGTGACCCTGATGTGGGTCACACAGCAGACAGCCAGGCCAAGTCACCCACGGCTGGGTGTGAGTCTCAGCTCCTTTGCCATAATGGCACCTTGAAGGTCTCCTCACTGATGCTTCTCAGCCTCATTGCAGGGCAACCAGGCTCCACACTCAGTGTGACAGCTGCCAGGCTGAGAGCACACCAAACAGTCACATTTGTAAAACCAGAGGGCAGAAGGGGCAAGAAAAGGCCCCCGCAGATTTAGGTCATGAAGGATGGCAAAGGGTTGGGCTGCAAAGTTGGGCCTAGCTCAGGGGTTTATCCAACCTCCTGTGGGAAGAGCAAGAGGTCAGCAAGAACCTGCACTCTGCCTGAGGGATCAGAGCAGAAGAGCGCACAGCAAGAACCTCATTTCAAGCAGAACCAGTCTAATTTTGCCATGTTAATTAGGTCAACAAAACTTTCTGCAGCATCACTGGCATAGACTTGCTCCCCTGGCAATGTCCAAGTCAAAGCAAGGAAGACAACAGGCTCAAACTGCCACTTGCAAACAAGAACAGAGACCAACTGAAAAGCATGTCCACAGACAAGCTCTCAGCATCCCTCCCAGACATCAGTGGCTAAGTGCAGAGCCTTTTTCTTACCACAAATACAAGCAGAGTCAAAGAAAACTTTACCAGCAGCCACAGCCATGTGACACTGCAAAACACTCTCCTCCTGAACACCCTGCTTTATTTGAAAGCTGCCTTTTAATTACTCTTTCCACTTCTGAACAAATATTTACCTGTCAGAAATTCAAGACAGAGCACGCACACACACAAAAAAAAGGAAGAATGTCCTCATTTGAACAATGTATTCCACTCAAAGCTCTGTGAAAAAACTCAAACTACCCAGAAGAATTTAAAAACTAACAGCCACATTCATCTGCCATGGCCTTAAAACATTTGACTCACTGCTTGTTTGAGTCTATTCTGACCTTCGACAGACTGACCCACAAGTCAGCACAGCTCCTTGGAAGGCAAATGCCTGCTCTTGTTATAAGAGCTCCACACAAAAGCTAAATGCAACATGACTTAAGCGTGGGGAAAGCACTAAAGTGCCTCAAGACTAAACAGAGGCTGGAAGGGGCTCTTTTCAAGCTCAACCTTTTACTTTCTGCAGCCTGAGGACATCCCTCACCCCTGAAGAACTTGTGCCTTTGAGTTTCAAGCTTTTCACTTGGTTCTCCACAGGAGCTGCTGAACCAGACCTACCTGCACATTCTCCTCTGTGACCTCGATCTCAGCAGTGTAGATGTAATCAATCAGCTTCCTCAGGGTCTGCCCATCGACGTCTTTTATCTCAATCTTCTTGGCCTTGCTTTCAGACATGTCTCCTGAAATTCATTTCAAAAGGACAGTTATAGTTTGCTCTGCAGGGCCTTGCTCCCCACACATCCAGCACATTGTCCTGGTGTCTGACTACAAGACTGCCTGGCACTATCCCTCACCATTGAAGAGCCACCAGTGAGATTGCCAGAAGCCTCCTAATGCCACCTAAAAACCAACTCAAGATTGATGACACTGGTGTGAAACAACATAAATCAATAAATGCAACAAACTCAATTTCTTGACAGAAAAGAACCTGCCATGGTTCACCTGCATTCAAACAAATATAAGAGCTAAAAATAAACCCTCAGTATGTCCCTCATGTCTCAGTACAGGGACAGACTCAAAGAGACTCCAGATGTGTCTCACGAAGGCCTTTGAGAAATATATTTTTATAAATATTTATTAAATATATATATACACACACACACATATAGATAGAATGAGTATGTTGCAACAGCTACATTAGGGTATTTTGTGGTATACCCTACATTGAAAGCAATGCAGTGCTATTCTCTTTCTTTAGAAAGAAGCTGAAACCTGCTCAGGAAAACAAGCACACAGGCCAGCATGCAGCAAGCTTCTCTCCTAAATTACCCTGCTGTAACCCATCCATCACTTACACCTTGTGCAAAGCATCCACACAGAAAGATGCAGTTCTCATCTCTCACCTTCCCAACCTCACACCTTTGGATCCAAACTGTATCCCTTCTTCAAATCCATAACTCAAAGGCACGTGGAACTAGAGCAATAATTTCCTCCCTGAATATACAAGTAAAGCCCCGTGGCTGTGTAAGAGTCTATTCATGACCCAGAGCTTCATGCACACCTCCACACCCAGGAGCAACAGGAGCACACCAGAGGAACAAAAAACATGCAGTGGGGAGGAGAAAGGACTCCCCACAGCCCTTCCAGCATCCCCACACAGGGTGACCTCACCCAGGATTTAATCACCAGGATCTCCACAGAAAAGAAAGAACAAACTCCCAAGCGGAAAGAAAATGATAGGTGAAAAAACAAAGCTAAACAAAGGAGACCATGAAGAAATGCCAATTCTTAAACCTGGGCATGAATAATCACTACTCCCAGAAATCTGGTGACTCAGTAGTGCTGTGGGATTAAGTGGAAAAATATTTCCTGCAGCCTATAGAAGTAATTACAGCCTACATCTCCGTGCAGCATTCCACAAGACGTGGCCAGGCACAGTAAGTGCACAGCACAGAGTCAGATGCTAAAGAGGGCCCAGGCTTGAGCAAAACCTGGATCCTGCTAACTGAACTTTGCTGACTTTCCTCACATGAATAAGGAGGCAAATAATAAGAGTGGGGTGGGACCATGAGTGTTAGAACAGTCAACAACGTCCCAAGAACTGAAATAATATTTGCCCCAAATTCAATTTTTAAAATTGAATAATAAAATGTTATTCAGAGAAGCCCATGAATACAAATGTACCAGTACAAAGGGATAAATGACCTACATTTGGGAGGCCTTCAAAGCAAGTAGGACTTTTTAATTGACAAAGTGTCATCTTCGCACACTTCCGCCCCCCAGAAAACTCCAAACATCTCCAGAGATGAAGGAGTGTTTCTGAGCACAGACCAGTCCCCATCAGCCCTGTGGTGCTGGAGGTGCCTGTAAGAAGCGCCCACCAAACTCCCCTGCACAGGGAGGGCAAGTGGAGCCCAGAGCCCTGCAGGACCCTTGGTATGGGGAGGGGCTCAGCCACACACACCCAGAGATTGATGCAGAAATAGCTTGGAGGGACCAATCTGATAACATCATCAGCCATGCCATCCATGTGACACGAGCAACAAAAATAAAAGCTGTGTGGGCTTCCCCACCCACCAGCGAGCTGCCAGCCCTGCATACCAACAGCCTGCACTGCCTCTGCTCCGGGACCAGCCCAGGCACCCCCGGGGGGGCACTCTCCTCTGCTTGTCCATGGTCAGATGGGAGCTGACCCGGTGTCATGGAGCCCCTCCCACCTGTCACTGAGCAGTCAGTCTCTAGTGCTGTGGAATGGGGAAGAACCTGCAGACACCACGAGTGAACCAAGGCAGGGTCTGTGCCTGGCCACCAGGCTGCCCCTTCCTCCAAGCACAGAGCCAGGGTGAGCCTCTGGAGCAGCTCCTGGGCAGCTGAGTGCTGGGTCATTGAGGGCATCTCATCTCACACCTCTTCAGAAAAAAAACCCTACACCTTAAATCCAAAAAAATTCAACTCCTAGGGTGTCTTTCACAAGTCAGACTCCAGCCCTAGCTGATACCTTAATTACAGAACAATTCAAATCACTAGCATCTCTCACATTAAGGGCTGTGTGAGAAAGGGCTGCCTCACACAAGGCACTGCACAGACCCCATCCCTGCACTGCTGCAGACAGGCAGACACAAGGGACCAGGTGTGAGGGAGCAAAGGCAGGCAAAACAGGCTGGGTGGCTCCGAGCAGACCCTCTGTAGGGGACAGACTTTGCAGACAGCAGCCCCTCATAGAGACATTCCTTTCCTGCAGCACACTCCTCACCCAGCAGTGCCTTTTCCACTCCCCTCTGCTCATCAGGGCAAGAAGAGAGCAGAGCTCTGTTTTGTCACAAGATAAACTACACTCAAAACTGCAGCAGCCCACAGTGCTGTATTTACCCAGCACAGCAGCCTGCCCTGCCTCCTACACATTGCATTTCCCAGTGCACAGCCACAGCTTTGGCTGTTTCCTAAGTCACAGATGTGCTGAGGGAGAATATGAGAGCATTGGATTACAAAACCACAGTCTCTCACACATGGGGTGAGTGCTTTGAAGCAGCACATAAGACCTGCAAGGGAGGTTTCTGCTTCCTCCTTCAGCACTTCCAAAATTCCTAAGGTATCTGACAGGAGCAGTCCTAGCAGTGTCACTGTTACCCTTTCTGAAATTGTTGTGTTTTCTTCTAAATGGACAGAAATTACTGTCCCAAATCACCCCCACAGAATCGTGTCAACAAGGACCAGCATCCAAAAGGCTCTAGAAAGCCAGCATGGAAAGGGACACTGAGGAAGTGCTGGATCCCATCTTTCCTTCAGCAGGGGAAGATACAAATGGAAAATGTGCCTACCCATTTTCAGACTTTCCAGGAATACTTCAGAGGAATGGCTAACCAGAGGACACACGAAGGTTTAGGAAAGACCCCAAGGTCATCACAGGGTCACTCATGCTCCAGAGTCAGGCCCAGCTGACAGTGACAGAGCCTGCAGAGCAAGCAGTGGGTCTCAGTGTGGTTCCCTCTGTTCACAGCTCCACACTGATCACTCACTACTCACTCCTGGCTGCTGGCACTGCTGGGGGACCCCTTCAGTGGGAATTCAGTGTGCATCAGCAGCTCCTGCAAACACTCCCAAAGTGCAGCTGAACCTGAGACCCTGGCTTCATCACTGCTGTGCTGTGCAGTGCAAAAAAACCAAGTTACAACAACCAGCTCATACTGAAGCTGTGATTTTAAACTGTCCCCTTGCAAGGGAACCCCCATGCAGCTGGCAGGAGATCACACACTTTGTGCTCCCAAGAGAGAGGTCCACACATTAGGAATTTGGGGATAGCTAGACTATGAAAGCAAAGGGAGAGCTGGTCTTTGCCTGACCTTCTGCCCCCGGGGACTTGTCAGGGGGAGGGGACAGGCAGCTGCCGAGGCTGTCACCCAGCCCAGGGGAGCTCCGGAGCCAGCCACATGACGGGTTAGCTGATTACTGTTTAACTCACAGAGTGAGGGATTACACGGCCCAGAGAATTCCTGCATGGAAACATGAGCAGCCCTGCACCACCACCTTCCCACTCAGATGACCTCTAAGCATCAGAGGGTTTTTCCAAGAGCTTTTCTTTACTCAACTCTTCATCAGCATCACAAGCCATGCTCGAGGTGCCCCTCATACAGCTGCTTCTGAGCAGTGTTTGCTCCTCTGCCTCACCACCACAGCCAGTACCAACTCCAGGGTACAGCACCAGTGCCCCAGAAAACACAAATGCTCTTCACCTTAGCTCACCACACTGATAAGGAGACCATGGGGAGTGTCACGTCTCACCCCACATTTTGCACCTGAGGTTTTCTCCCCACCTCCATCACAGAAGGGAAAAAAGCTTCACTAACTACAAGCTCTTTCTTGAGAAATGCTGCATTCTGCTTCCAGCAAAATGAATGAACTAGGTCTAATCTCAAGGCTTTTAAGGAAGAAACAAAGCCCAGACCACAAGCAAATGAACATGAAACAGGGAAAAAACTCCTGAACCTCATTTATGTTGGAGCTCAGGGACAGTAACAACCATTCCATGGCGTGTACGATCATTTTCTTTGTATTTGTCAGTTCCTATCCTGGAAATGAGGGCAAAAAAAGGGAAGGAAGCTAAGGAGTTTCTGACCACACTAATTTTGCTAGAATGACTTAAATAAGCTGCTCACTCCCCTCCTCCAGGACTGACATAGCTTTCTTCGGGGTTTTTTTGCTGACCCATCTGGGCACAGCCTTTGAGGGCACCTGCTCCAGGGATCAGGTGATTAGAGCAAGAATTTTGTCCTCTTCTTCCTTTTCTTCCTTTCTGTCATTACCAAAACACACTGGACTGCAGCAACTCACCCTAAAAAACTGGGCTGCTAAAACACACTGGGATCAAGAGAACAACAGTGTTATTTCAGGCAGCAGAAAAAAGTGCCATGGGAGATTAAACATCTGTGACTGCCAAATCAGTATCGGCAGGACTGAGCCTTGAAACTACAACTCCTGTGCCAGCAACTTCTTTGATGTGCACCACGAACATTTAGGGCACTGAACACGTGCTTGATGATACTGTTTTCATGATCCAAGGTCTTGTTAGGGGAAAAAAAACCCTAACCCATAAAGCAGTGAGCCAAACCCCACAGTAACCTCACAGTGCCCCACATGCTATCCACTCAGCCCACAGGAATTGGTCAAGGATGATCAGCATCATCCATCAAGTACAGCAAACTGCAGACCCATCTGTACCCCTTTTCTCTCTCAAGGAAACCCTCTCCCCCCTGTGCTACAGCTCCTGACAAAGACAGCCTGAGGGCTGGGCACTGCAATGGCAGCCCAAGCACTGTCTGGGGTCAAAAGCAGTACCTGTAAACATGGCACAGAAATAAGGGCTGCAGGCTGCCAGCACCACCCGGTGAGCTTCCATCTCCACGGTTTCGGCCACAATCACCACATCACACAGGAGCCGCTTGCTGGGGAAACACCAGAAAAGACAAAGATCATTTCGGAATTCCCCGTCAGACAAAAAGCTACATCACTACTGCCTGAAAAGGCGGAAGACACACCATTACAGAAACAGCACCTGAGCTTCTGTCAAATCCCAGGGGAAGGTCCTCTAATCCCTCAGTACCAGCTCCTGTCACTGTTTGCCTACAAAGCAAAACCTGAATCCTCCTGAGGCTGCAGCCCTGCCTGTGGTTCTGCTTTCCCCAGGGAAAAAAAACCTGGAAGCCAAACGAAGCACACATGCTGCCCAAAGAACAAAGGGTAAGCAGCTCCTTCACCTCTCAAACAAGCAGATCTTGGAGAAGGTGCAGAAGAGCTTATTAAAATTTGTGTACTACATGGGGCCAGGGTCCAGTAGATCTGTAAGGCAAGAAATAGTCATGCAAGGGAACACCAGCATCACTTTTATCTTTCCACAGCGAAAAGGTGGAGCGGAAAATGAAGTGATTTCTGCACTTCCTTCCATGCTTGTCACTAAAGAAAGTGGCCACCAAAATAATTCCTGGCACTGGTAAGTGCAGAGGCTGCCTCAGCCATCTGCCAGAGAGGAGGTATCAATCACTGGAGTTTATCCATGGGCCTGAGGACTTCATTTACCTCATGAATTAGTCTGGGATTAAGAGTCACTGGGATAAAAAACAGGGTTCCAGACAGAAACAAACAAAAAAAACCTTCTAAGCTCCCCCACTGACTCATTGTAGAGCTTTGGAAAAGTCACTTCATTAACGAGTGACCTTTTCTACTCGCCCCACGTATGTCCTTTGAGGATTCATTAGTTAATGTTTGCACAGAGCTTCGCAGATGCCGACAGCAAGAAGTGCTCAGCCTCCCAATAAGTTGGTTTAAGATGCTTAAGCATACAAATGCAAACTAAGGGTGTTCTTTTCAAATGTCAAGCCCAAAAAAGGATCAATGTCTGTAAATCTAGATGTTGCCTTCTCTTTGGAAATACTTATCTCCACGCTGGACTTTGTCTTTAGGAAACTGCATTATCAAATAAACATACACAGAGCTTCTAAGGGACCAGCTACACCTCTTCTTCTCCACATATTGAAATATGTGAAAAAACAGCTGGGAAATGGAGGGTTATAGTTGGAAAACAGGAAGAAAGTAGGAATTGGCAGTCTGCACTCTACATTCATTCCAGTTTGCAAGGGGGAAGGCCAATGAGGGGAACTCTTTAAGGGCCTCTTAATGGAAGCTTCCTCATTTCTTTTAGTTTATGTAAAAGGTGCCCTGTTCAATTCCTCTTTGGGCTATAGTAATCTAAAGTACCACTCATAAAATTAATTTCATCTACACTTGCAAACTAAAAGCCTAAGTAGCACTTAGGGACATGGTTTAGTGGTGGCCTTGGCAGTGCTGGGTTAAGGGTTGGACTCAATGATCTAAGAGGTTTTTTCCAACCTAAACAATTCCATGATTCTATATAGCATATAGGTTAAAGGCTTAGCATGATTTTTCTAGACCCTCTGAATGAGATTTCTGGATGCATGTGAAGGGATAAACTATTATTCAAGGCATCTATTAATACTGGTTGCTGACAGCTTAACAGATCCCAAGCTCAGAGCATATTCAAGAGATGTGAAAACTGTATATTCCACAACAGCAACAGAAGCCAACAAAAAAAAGAGTACCCAGAAGATGAAAACATCATACAGGTGCTTAATGGCAGCTTTCATTCTTCTATACTTTATCTGTTCAGTATTGCCCAAGATACCTAACCACAGGCACCAAGAAGCATTGTCTGTCTCCAGTTATTCCCACTATGCTTCAATTAACAAAGGAATAAGAGCACAATAGATTTCTGAATGTAGCTGCATAAACCTTTAGTTTCAGATCCTTCGCTTTCAGTACAGAGAAAGGACCAGAAGGACGCCAGTTAAAAGTAAAAAAAATAAAATAAAATAAAATAAAAAACAAATTACCACATACCCTGCTTCATATAATAGCTACAATATTTCCATTTTGTTCCTATGCAACGAGAATCACTGTCAGATATCTGCGGAAGGAAACATTTCCAATCCTTCTCCACACTAGAGAAAGTGTGCATTAAAAAACTACTTAATCCATGGAGAGTAAGTAGCTATTACAGCATCTTTTGATTACTTGGAGCGTGCAGAAGAGCAAAGGCTGTTACCTGCTTTCATCACATCACCTCAACAGTAGTTAGGGAGCACATGCATTCATGTGTGCAACACATACTTTCCATAAGAATTCTTTTTAAAACTGGAAGGGTGAGTAAGTCTAATGAACTAGTCAGAGAAATGCTCACTGAACTTCTGTCTGGTTTGTGGGATAACAGCCACCAAGAAACAACTCAGTCTGAACCACTGCCACCACATTGCTGATGTGATGATAGCAGTTTTCAAGGCTGTGTTCACAGGTATTTTTTCAGCCTCTGTTCTCGCTGTGCCCACACAGCTGTGTAAAGAGCAAGGTGTTCTCTTTTAACTAATATCAGGATTTTTCAATTTGCAAGAAGAGAGCTGACATTCTTCCTGAGTACTTGCTTTTTTTTTTTTTCCTCACCCCTTACTTTGGAGTGCTAAGCCCAGACTGAGTGATGCTGCTAGTTAAAGAGACTAAGAACAGTACATTAATAATCTTTGGTCTGTAATTATGTGTAGGTGTCTTAATGTCTGTAATGTTCTACTATTGGGTTTCAGACCCTTATCTCAGTTAAAAACATAGTTTACAGCTGAATTTACTGTAAGTAATGGAAAAGACTAAATGAATTATCATCTATAAATGAAGGCTATGGCTCAGATAATGTTTTTGGGAAGACAGAGGTCTGAGACTGGGGAGAGCAGCCCACCACAAAAGGACTATATTTTAGCTTCCTATCTGTTGATTAGTCCTCTACATGCACCCATTAGCTGTAATAAAAATGGCACAGACTATTTCCTAAGTCCCTCAATCAGCACAATTCTGCTAACCCAGAGAGGGTGCCCAGTAAGTGAAAACTGTACCTCCGTAATTCATTCATGACCTTGAAAGCCTTTCTCATGTGAGAGGGATTGACTGTCACTGTACGCTGGTCCTTTTCATCTTCAGCTGCCTCAGAGGAACGGGAACTCTGCTTAATGCTAAAAACAGGGACAAAAAAAGGAGCAGAAAGTTTGATTCACTTTAAAAAACAAGCATCCTAAAACTGCAGTACAGGGCATTAAGCATAGAGTTACTCACAAGTCAGTTAGTCAGTTTAGGTTCTCCACATGAAGCACATCAAAAAATGCAGCTACTTCTGCATGGATGTTGAAAGCCAACTCAGCCCACATTTCAGCCAGCAGGGAAGAAAAGAAAAAAGTGCCAAATACCTGAGGACAAAGCCCAGTCTTACAGGCTTCAGGCCAGGAAAGCAGTATAGGTTGAAATTCAAGCCAGAACATAATTGCCTCACTGAATAGAAATAGACTTCAGCACTGGGAACTACAAGAGTGCCATGGATTTTTTTAACATTCATACAGAGAAAAAGAAGTTTAGCCTTCAACGTCCCATCTGAAAAAGGCAAGCACACAATACATGATTTGTATCTTCTTTAAAGGCAAGTAGAAAAGGGCTATTAAAACTCCCTGCACAGCTTTCAAAGCTTTACTGAAGCCACTTTCCATTTCAGAAATAGGTCTATTTATTGCCACTGAAACATATGGAATGAATTATTAAACCTTCCTACCAGAACCACCAGCTACATAGGTAATGTCAAACCAAAGGCACCCAGCTATGTGCTGTGTTTAACCAGGCCAACAGGTGCCTAAGGCACATACGTGTCCTCATTACTTTGTTGGGAGCATTGGCTCTTTGCACACAATTGACAGCAGGTCAATATCTCTGCCTCCCTGATCTGAAAGCCTCTGAAGTAGCTCAGAGCCAATGGCTCCCACCTGTGAAAGGAGCAGCACTTTGAGGCAGGTCCCTGTTCTGCGCACGTCCAAGGCTCACCCCTCAAACCCCTGGCAGGCAAAGGCCAAGTCAAGGAGGGCTGTCCATGTCAAAAGGCAACTCCAAGAGAATGGCAGATGCCAGGAGGCAACTCCATCACACCATGTGCCTGACTGGAGACCTTCTCAGAGCTTTTTCTTCCAAAGGACAGTCTCCTTCTCCTTTCTTTGTCCCCTCCTCCCCACCACCTTTCTTAGCTGGGCTGGTGTGACAAAAAAGGCTGAATTGGGTTAAACCCGCAGTCTGGACAACCCAGCATCCTGGCTCTCTGGTGACCAGAAGGTGATACCTGAAGAAGGGCAGAGGAGGGAAGTGTGGAAGGATCCTTGCCAGAACACCCTGTCAGCTTCTGTCAGGGTGTGTATGCATGCACATATATACCTATATACACACACTTACACACATTGACTTTCCCTTTGAAAACCACATCACTCACTATTTACGACTCCTTGACAGTGTGAAGCCCTGGCTAACATTACATCCTCCCCATTGCCTGCTCCTGACCATGGCTGTCACCATCACCACACAAAGCTCTCTGCCTCCTCCAGCAGTCTTTGGTGGGCTGCACTGTCCTTCCTCGAGAAGCAAGAGGCTGAGCAGCAGCCAAGCTGCACATAGCTCAAATCCACACCTGCATACTAAGCAGCCTCCAGCTTTGTGCCTGAGACAAAGGTTAATGCCAAAAAACAGCCAAGTCCGATTCTTTCACTTTGCTGAGCGAGTGAAATGTTTTCAGTCATAAGTGAAGCCACAAGGCTGAGCACATCACTCAGCACATGTCCCAGTGAGGGAGACAACTTCCCAGACTCCGTTACAGTCATCATCCAATTAGCTTAGCATGGCTGGATTAAAGGAAGAAAAATCAGAAAGGAGAATACCTCGTGTTAAATGTTCGGTATTCAAGAGACTGGTACCAGGCAACAACATAAACAGCTTTTCTATCCCTGAAAAGAGCTGAACTCATTCTGTGCCACACATACTGCCAAGGTGTTCATGGACATGGAGCTGTGCTGGCACTTGGCTCTTCCCCAGCTCTGCACACTCCAGTGAGGAAGCCTCCTTGCTCCAGGGACACGGTCAAATCCAGCTGAGCCTCAGTGCTGTGTCTGTCAAAAGCCCTCACTGAAACTTTAGGCCAAGTGAAGTTTGACCACAGCTTTCAACACCTCAGCATAAACCCTTGATTTTTAAACAGCTAAACCTGCCCATGTGGCATGATTGAGCCAAGAGGGGGAAAAAAGGCTCTGGAAGTACAAGTGACTTCATGGAGCTATCAGGCTCCAAAGCTGGAAACACGTACAGGAAGCAAGCAAAGTAAACAAAAAAGAAAAAAATAATTAAAAAGAAAGTGAAACCAAAAGGGTGCCTCAGGGAGAGCCACTCCCATTGCTCCCAGAACAGCTGGATCACCACAGGACACTGCCCTGGGCAGCCTCACAGACACCTCATAGACCCAAAATCAAGCCATGCATGCAGAAATCATGGGGGCTCTTTAATAAGAACAGGCACACTGCTGAGATTTATTTATTAGCTCTCCAGTGCCGGAGACCAAAGATGTTCAAACTTTTCTGCTGGCAAAAGATACAGTTCAAAGAACACAGCAAGTCTCACTGAACACCAAAGTAAATGTCAGGTCAACAAGCCTTCATAAAGCTTCAACTCCACCAACGTTTGTCTGTGTATTTTAAAAGCAAAAAAACTTGCTTCAGGATTTTGGAAAAAGATCAATCAGCTCTTCCTAAAAAGCAGGAAAGATAATTTTTTTAAAAACATCCTAAGAGACATCCTCAGCTTAATTAAAAGGGGCAGATTTCAGAATTTGCCAAAGACTTATCATGAGAAAATACTGCAGATTGTCTGGTTAAAAACTTGTTTCAAAAAAGATCAAGATATGCTATTTAAAGTTTTTTCCAAGTGACTCATATCAAAAAAACAGATTTGAAGAATTAATGGCTAAGAGCCTTTAACTCATCTCTAAGACTGATTCAGCTACCATAGAATCGTGTTCCAGTAGCAGACAGAGGATGATTTTATCTGGGAGAGATATTTTACCCCTCCATGCACATACTCACAGAGATCACTGACACATTTCAAACATAAAAATGCAAGAACCTGAATGCTCCAAGCAAATGCACCCTGCCAGAAAGCAAAAGCTGTCCCTGAGAAGACCAAACCATTACATTTCACAGCCTTTTCTGAGATTTGTCCCCCCACAAGGCTAATAATTACTACATTTATTACACTCTTGTTATTTTAATGGATTAAAGCAAAGGAAGAATAGGGTCCTCTGATCAAAGATACCAGCCAAGACCAACTGGACATGCTAGAGCCTCTGCACCCCATGACCACAGGGACATTTCCCCCACGTTTGCCAAGCTGATGTCCTACTACAGCAGCAGGACTCGTGAGCCAGCTGCCAGGAGCAATTTGTTCTATTCCTGGGCTATCCGAGGCCGTGCACTGAGTGAATGGACAAATGATTTAATTTCCCTGGGCCAGATGAACATCCTCTTTACAGACACAGCAGGATGCTCCTAAAATGAGCAGAGAGGCTTCTTAGTTTCAGACAGTGCCAACCCCACTGCCCCCTCCTGCATGGCCTTTCAATGATGTCCCCAAGTAGAAAAATGAACCCAAATTTGAGGGTGCCCAATTAAGCCAATGAAGCTAATCACCACCCCATTGACATCGTGTTTCTCCTCTCCAGGACCCCCTAGCAGAGCTGGGCTCAGGTTGCCAGGGCTCACAGCCCAGCTCCTGCCCCAGCGTGGCCACAACCCAGCTGACAGAAAGGTATTTTAAAAACCCATAACCCACCATTCTGCTGCCTGCATGTATCAACTATAAAGTTGGGTTGCCTTAGTTACCAGCAGTAATTACAGATGTCTTCGTAGATTATGTGAAAGAATAAAAGCCTTCCTTAGAGATAAACTGTCCCCTGGCAAGATTATTGCCGTGCAGAGAGCTGGTAAACCCCAGGAACAAAAATCCCAGCTCTGCCAAATCCAATTCTAACACTGGCTTTATGGGAGCCAGTTCACCCTGAAGGAAGGGCAGATCTCAAATGCAGTCTCCTTCAGAGCTCAGAAGGGTGAGTTTCTGCTCATGTTTCTGGGAGAACAGCCTCCAGGCTCAGCTCCTAACCCAACCTGAACACCAGGGAGGTCCCCCGCCACTGGGGAAGGTGATGGGACACCAGACTTGTCCAGCCCAGCCTCATCCCACTGTGCATCACTGGGATCTCTGGGGGCTGCTCTCCACTCCTGCCTGAGCACCACAGGCTGAGCTCTGCTCTCCAGGCTGGCCCCTAACACCACAGAGCTTCAGCACCACAAGCCTGGCCAAAGACTCAGCCAGGCTCAGTGTCCCTGCATGAGCAACCCAGCACCTCTACAGCAGCTTCATATCCCTGTATTAACTTAAAAGTGCCTGCTAACCACAAATTTCCAAAGCCTGCAGAGCTCCTTTGTGGGATATGTAAGAATCATCACCAGAAAATGTTAATCTACAGTTTCTGAGAGGTTTGACATCACTCTGATCTAAAAACCTGGCAGATGCCCAATAGCAGTTAGTAGTCTTCAAAACTTTAATACCTCTACAGAGATCAGTGGAGGCTAAAATATTAGTTTTAGTCTAAGCACAATGAAAAATCATTTTACTTTAACTGGCCTAATTCTCTGTTTAGAATCAACAGCTCAAATCACAATGCACTATGCCCAACAGTTTTATTCCTTGAGTCAGGCAGACACAGTAAGGAAAACATGTCGGTGTAACGGCATGGTCATAAAAATCTTAATTTCCAAATTTGTCTTTAGGTACATACAAAGACATTTTAAAAATTGTGACTGAAGAGATCCACATACTGAACTGGGTTTGAGAGGATTTCAGAGAAATGCATTATCATTAAAACATATGGGAGGCAGCATAACGGAAAGGATTATTTTTCTTTTAATAGCAATATTATTTTCCTATTTTGTTGATTTTCTTCAGTGCCTACATCAACATGGAGACATTAGCTTAGGAAAACACACAATTGGCATACAGCAGATCCCTAAAAGGGTATTCATATCAAAGGAGACCTCAGGGGGAAAGAAGACTTTGGGAACTAGTGAGAAGAAAAGTCTTTGCTGACAGTAATGGAAACAACACAAAATAACTCAAATATGACAATACCATTTGCTTTCAAAGGCAAATATTGTATTTCTCAAACAGATACCACAGACTACCTTCACTCAAATATAAAACCACAGGTGTTTTAATATTTAAAAAAAAAAATCAACATTCCAGAGGTTTTTTCCTATTCAAACTCAAAAATCTTGCAAATTCAGAACCAGAGTATCATGCCTAACTGTAAGCCTTACACAATTTCTCCATAAAATAGAAGTCCCATCATTTTACTATCAGCACAGTAAAAGAAAAGCAGGATTCTGAAATATTTTATTGCCACATGTGAATGTTTCAGGTTAAATCTCCCTTGCCCCCAGCTGCTTCTGCTCATGTGCAATGACATGGGCACATGATACCACTGAACATCCTGGGTGTGCAAGTTAACAGGATATTTGAGTCTGGGCAGGCTTGGGACCAGAGTCAGAGGTGAAGTGAGCACCAACGACACGGATCCTCACTGACTATGAAAATGGAAAATGCAATAATATTAAAAACCAGGGGGAACTGTGCCATAATGAAAGTCACCAAGTGTAAAATTTGAGGACCAATCTGCCCAACACAATCTGAGCTGAAATGTGGGGCAAAAGCACAGCAACAAGCACAGACCGAGCCCACGGTGCTCGCCCACCAAGGTCACTTTTGAACACCTCCTCCCAGGACTTGGTCTGAGCAGCCAAAGCAGCCCCAGCACAGCCCCACACACTGTGCCCTTTTGATCCAGAAAACAGGTGAATATTTCCAGCTTTTCCTGCCAAGAGTCAAACCCCACATCATTACTGCCCACAACCACTTCAGGACCGCCCTCCTCTTCCCGAAAACTAGAAACAAAAGCAGCAATTTGGGTAATCATTCCTCATTTCCAGAGGCAGAGAACATGCTGATGGGGATAGTCCTTCATGCCCTAAAAACAGATGGTCTGAAAAAAACAGGATAAGGTAAAACAGTCCAGGTATTTTCCCAGTGGCTTTTTCACTGCTGTATCCCGAGAAAAAGGCCTCCAGTCAAAATGAAACCATTGCTGGTAGCCATCAAAAAAAAAGTAACAAGCAACTGTGCCAAGGATGATCCCAGCCCGGGGTATCAAAACAGCTCTGTTCCACTTCCTCAAACACAGGCTCATTTATACAAATAAAGAAAAAAAAAAAAAAAGAAAGAACAAAAAAAGGAAATCGCATTCCATGAGCTGGCATCTAGCATGACAAACTAAGATTTCAAGGCACTTGAAATTAATTAATATTTGGATTAATATTCAGAGGTGACTGTTCACACCATTAAGGGAAGCAGAAGCCCTACAATGAGAAATGTGGCAAAATGAAAGGTTTTGCACATTAAATACACAAACAATTGCAACCCTTGAGTCACAGAAGGGTAGAAAGCTGCCCTTTGGAGCTTGGAAAACAACTCCTACAGGCGGCTGCAAATGTTTTCCCTCAACAGAAGGAAAATTTCCAGAATTTGGGGGTTGACTCCAGCTTAATTTTTAATGTATCATATTTAAATAAAACTCCTGTCAAGCCCTGACATTTAGTCCTACCAGCAGGTCAAGCCCCCTCTCTGTTCCCCCATCCCCTGCAAGGTCACCAGTACAAAAGGAAGCACTCAGCATATCCTGTTCTTAAAAAAATATTGTAAAACACTCAGACCAGTTTAATGTTTAGTTTGAAGAAGCACAAGTCGCTTCTGGTGTGCAAAAGGCACCTGACAGAGGGGAGCAATGAGGGCAGAGCCAAAACACTGAACATCTCCCTGGCATCCACCCTGCGCAGCAAGAATATCTTTTATGGGTTCAGTGGGTATTAGGTCGGCTCGGTAAACACTTCTTCACGCAGGTTTTGGAGCAAAATAGCTGTCTGGCAGGAAATAAAGTCTATACGGCCCGGCTACCGTGCGAGGGAGACGCGGGATCCCCTGCACTGCCCCAACACCGCACAGCGCCCGGCTTCCACACACGCCGGCAGGAAAACCGACCCCCAAAGGACCCGCGGACCTTTCGGATTTTCACTCGTGACTCAAAAAAGCAGCGGATATCAGCGAGTCTGTCTCGAGCGGAATGCCGGAGTCGGCTGCCTGAGGTTCCAGGCGCAGGCAGGGCACGCACACCAGCCCAGCACATCGTG